>JAJLTN010000030.1:83751-137536 GCA_030568215.1 Lipomyces kockii
TCACAATTTATGGTTCAATTTATCATATCCCCTGCAGCTCGCGCATCGGGGCAGGAGGAATATTGACCCGGGTCTTTGTCTCCGTCAATACGAGTTACCGCTCCACTCAATTGCGGATACGGCATAAGCGCCATATGTTGCAGTTGCGAAAAATTCATTCACCCAAAATGGCCCCATTTCCTTGAATATTTTCCGAAAATATCACTCGTTAATTACGTATTCGATCTCACGGCCACTAATACTCGTAACACTCTGTAATATGTCGGAAAATACGAGCATGCAGTCTATAGGCACTCGGCCGGTCACCGTCGAGCGCGCCATACCAGTGACCTATGATCTTGGCAACCTTTCCGTCTTCGACACGAATATGATAGATTCTGCAATCATGAGCTCAACAGACGAGGCAAAGAAGGAGATCTACTTACAGTCTCTAGCCAGAGACTCTGCTCAATTGCTTGTTAATCAGATTTTGGCTCTTCCAGTTGTGACAGGCGGCCGGACAGGGGGCGACGTGAATCATAATGACGGCGTGTTTGTGAAGTTGCCAGATCCTACTACTCAGCTACCTCGAGAGAAACCTGTATGTATTTTTCTGCACCTTTTGCATTCAAGAGTAACGAGGATTTGGGTTAACTGATTTGAGTTTAGATACCTGTTGCTAAGCCTCTTACGAAGTGGGAAAAATTTGCCAAACAGAAAGGCATCACTCCCAAGGGCCGCAACACTGGAAACTTGGTCTACGACGAGGCGAAGGGAGAATGGGTCAAGAAATGGGGTTATAAGGGCAAGAACCAGGAAGAGCCCTGGCTTGTTGAGGTTAACGAAAAGGCAGAGAACGGAGACGGCGAGGAATCCGGAAACAAAAGCAAGGGAACGAAGAAATCAAAGAAGTAAATATGTACCGGTATATCGTGGGTGTATTTTTGCATGGCTTTATGAAGATTTAAGTTCACTTGTATACTATGGAGTTAGGATTCAGCAGTTTGCAAAAAAAGTTGTTTATGTCTTTCCTTCGCTGCATGCGTTCCGATACTAAAATTAATACATTAATTTTAAATAATAACGGAACATCCAAATAAAACGATGTAAACAACCGGCGGTATATGAAACAAATTAATCCAAATCAATATACAGATGCATATAATATATCTACTCTACATATATCTGCCAAAATTGAACGAGTTATATCAGACGCTCGTTTCTTCGCGCGCTTATGGGTGGCTCACCGCCAATTGGTATCCTTGCCTCATCAATCACGGCAGCGTATTCATTGTTTCTTATGGATGAGCCCAAGCATCGATCAACGTCCTCAACCATCCAGGAGAACAATTTGCTATCTATGCGCATTGTAGGACAAAGAATCAGCATTAAATTCGAAAGCGTCATCCTATTCTTGCCGCTTGCTGATGTGACGAGAGCAAAATGGGAGCAAAGGATTCGGAGAACGTGGAAATTCTGTCAACGTTAGAAGATGTCGTATCGATATCTCAACACTGACACGTACATAGACAGGTAGGGTCGTAATAAGACGTTGAATGCCATCATAAGGAACTTCCTCCGATATTTGAGTTAGAATAGCAAATAATTGAGGGGACGGAGGTATCAGCGCCTGAGGTACTGCGCGCAGAAATCAGCAATTGGTCGCATCACAGGATATTATTAATACAACGTACGCGCTCGAATATAAGCCTTCAATAGAGAAGCGATTGTATGAACATCATGAACTTCAGGTTGCAAGACCATCTCCTGGCCGTCTAGGCACATAATTAGCCCATCCCAAGTTTAGCAAGCAAAGGTCTAGCTTACAAAATGCAAATTCCTTCTTTAATTCTTCGATTCCGGAGACACTGCCGGATATTCTGTAGAGCCCCTCCTCTTCTAAGCCATACTGATTTAGGAAACTGATCGGTTCTTAGCGAAATTCCTCGCAACTTAAGCATTACCACTTACTTTATGCATCTTGTAACGATGGCTGGCACCCAATATCTACTATCATCTACAATTGTCATTAAATTTCCTCCACTATATTCGACAAGTTGGCAATCATACCTCTGCCAACTTCGGGACGAGTCATAATAACGGCATCCCGCAAAGGCATTCCAAACACATCGCAGGACTTTGATGTGGAAGAAAACATCCTACTTTGTCGAAAAAATCCGACAATGGTCTGAGGTCGGCTAAAGTAGCCATTGTTGCGTCGTGACCGGGGAATAGGACTGAGACGTGAAGTCGATGTCGAATCCTCGGTCGCTTCGTCTTCAATGATGGTCGCCGGTATCTCTTCGTGATGATATCTGACTGGAGATGGATAGCAAGGAGATGATGCTGAGCTGATTGAAGAAGTAGGTGATGTCGTGGACGACGTAGATGAATAGAAAGATGACGCATAATCCTCAGTCATAGAAGGGGATATTGATGTCGAAACTACGCGAACTTTGCTGTTATTGAAGTGAAAGAGAGCACTTGCGCTACGTGTCATCTCTCTCAAACTGAATACCGCAGATGAAGAAGTTTTCTGCTCAGTCCGAGGAAGTTGGCTGAAATCAGACCCCGGTTCAGAACTGGAAAACTGAGAACTGTTCTTGCTAGACCGATTCCATGGAAGATTCCGTCCTCGATCGAGAGATGATTTCATACGACCAAGTATATCCCGGCGCCGGGACTTCTCCGAAGGTGCGTTAAGAGAACGTTTTCCTGATGATGTATCAACCATAGAGGAAATTGTGGACGAAGATGATGAAGGCGACATCACCGCCGCGCTCACTGTAATGGACAGCTGATTATTCGAGGCGACATCGGATGATGATGATGATGATGACAGACGTGAGTGGGACAGAGTAATAGAGATCGAGGAAGACACTGTGCTGTTGCTATTTCGATTTAACGAGCTGCTTTTATTGAACAATGACTTGCGGTAAGTCGAAGCTTCCTCTTTGAGATCTCCGATCGTTCTTTGGTCGATGACCATCGAAGTTGGTCGCGCGAACAGTCGACTCCGTCGTTGCGACATGGTGATTGATGCTCGTTACGCGCATATACCTTCGAACCTCCTCTGCAATCTCAACCTAGGGCACAGAAAATGAACGGTATCTGTCTGAAGAAGATCAGCTCCGGGTGTAAGGAGTGGTACATAGAGAATTCCACGGCGAAGAGAACCTGAAGATGTAGGCAGATGTGTCTTTGGGCCGGGACATCAAAAAGACAGTCGATCTAAGGGGTTTCCGAGGGTGCCCAGGCGAGTGCGCAGTTGGAATGTGCAAAGCATTTAAGGGGGTATTTCGACTGTGTATTATTGAGTTACCTGCAAACTTAACGCGTCGCGTTCTCTTGCATCATTGGAGAGTTATCGATGCAAGGTGCCTAACTTTTGAAACCTAGTCTACGCAGATCCAGATTCTCAAGCACGTGATATACCCTAACCTCATTGATGCCCTGGGGGTCCAGCCGTCAGACATTGACGGAAGAATCCAAAGCTCCCATTAATTTCGTCTGGGCTAAATCATCATCACCATTTACGGACCGAGCAAGGAGTTCTATTGTAATCATGCCGATTCAAGCTGTCAGGAGAGGAATATCAGTTGTGCGAAATGGCGTTGGCGCGTTTGTGCTACCTGTATGTGCGTTCTGGTCAATGGAAATTTTTTTGACGGTCTAACGCAATCGCTACAGTGCAAGAAATTGACATTTAGATATTGCAACTGGGGCGGTAGTTCAGTTGGAATGAGGTACGAATATGTGGACTTATGTCTTAAAAAGATTTGCCAAAGAGAAAATGGCGGATGACTTACAAGCTCTGTTTAGAAAATATTTGAATGAAAACCTGCAAAAGCTAAGCGCAGCGAACTCCGGCATCCAGATGGAAGTTCAAGTGAAGAAAGGGCATCCTATTATTACTGGCGACTATAGTATGTTATATTAACTACTGAGATAGTGGTAGTGCTGACATTGTGACAGTGAACGGTCGGCAGAAAGTCATTTGCGTTCGGAATATGAAACCTCACCAGATAGAACAGAAGGTCAAAATTCTACAAGACGCATCTGGTCAGAAATTGCGGAGAATGAAGCACCCGGTCTATTCGACAAATCAAAGTCCCAGAGGTATATGGAGTCCATTCCATGTCCTCGAGCAATATAGATATAAAGTCTAAGGTCGATAGGTACGGGGCGCGGTATAGAGGCTGTTAAAAATTTTGTACATATTTCTTACTTTCTCGAGTCATTGTAAATTAATGGTCACGGATGTATTTGGTTGACTCTACATGTGAATATCGTACACCCCTCCGGACGGATCATTAATGTCATCCAATTACGTCATATTTGCGTCTTCCGCAGCAATGCTAATATAGACTGCGCCGGATCCTCCTTCTGAGCAATTTCGTCTACCCGTTGTGTCACTGATTCCGGTATATGCTGCCGAATGCTTTTCTTCTGAAGGATTCTTTTGGGTTGGGTCGGTGCCGCGACTTGGTGCTCATTTATCCACCTGCGAAGTAGTTTAATGAATGGAGCGACCATGTAAAATTTCTTCGGATTAATTCCATTCTCCGTAGCGGCGTCTGATTTGTTGAAAGTCGGCAATGAGCTCAACGTGAACCATTCAATTTTCTGGATCCCTTGTTAGCAACGTTAAGAGCAAATCATCAAAAGGTAGCGGACACTGATCTCTTTCCGTGTCTGTGGCTGAAACACGGTATCCATAGGCACCCCAACGACAACGTATAATCTCACTTGCTGTTCCCTCATCGTAAGTTCAATGTAGTCCTCTTTGTTTAGCAGGGCGGAGACATCGTAGCCGGTCTCTTCAATGACCTCACGTACAGCGCAGTCCTCGTCTGATTCGCCCTGGTTAATCTTTCCCTTTGGAAATCCCCAACTCGCAGACGTTTTCCACCCTTTCACTAATATACATTTATCCATCTTCTTATTCAAAATAATTACGCCACGCACAGGCACGCGAGTCTTGTATTGAAGGAAGTGCGCAAACGCCTGGTCTTGCATGTCACTCCATTTCCGTAGCAAGGGGCAATGCGCAAATATCCGTGCTGTGAACTTCTTTTGTGAGAGTGATGGTAGTTGCGGATTTTCCGATCTTATAAAATCCTCGTAGAACCAGTGTGCTTCTTCGATCTGGAAGCACACTCTCTATATGTCACGAACTTGTTAGTTATGCTGTAGGATGAAACCACTCACCACAACTTACCTCGACGGAAGCTAATTCTTCTGGCGGGCAGTTTATAATAAATCGGACACATAAATCATCAAGAACCTCATCTAGAGATGCATGTGCAAAATTGAATGCCGACTGAATCGGCATGATGACTAGCTACATATAAGCCGGCAGCTGCGCTGCAAAAGTACCGGCGAGCAAAAGTTGATTGTCCCTTAGATCAAATACACAGTCAAGAAAACAATGAACAGTCGGTGTGCTGCAATTCTTTGAGCTTCTGCATCTAAAGACTAACTGCCTATAATTCGTGGCTCCCACTACGATACCCCTGAATATGCTCCATTCCCTGTACGCTCAACGACTTCACTCGCAGCCAGACTTGAAATTCACCAATTGTCGTATCCACTCTTCAGTCTGGTCAACAAATTTCTGATCACATATCGCAGCGAGTTTTGTTGAAGTCATGGTTGCTGCTTTAGGAATCTACGTGTTCTGCATTTCTGGCATGGCTATAATTGTCTGGGCCATCTACTTCTGCACGTACTGTTCAGATATCGAGCTGTCCCTGCCACTATCTAGCAATTTGTCTCATAGCAGTTCAACAGAGCGCAATGCAAATCAACGTCCTGATGGCGAATTAACTAACCAAAGAGCAGCAGACAAGTCTTCGTTGTCCTATAAGATTTCCAGAGACATTCGGTTGGTCTTATTGCGCTTGGGATTCTCTGGCTTGTCAGTACAAGTGCCTACGCATTCCGGCATGCCAGCGGGATCGCGTAACCGAAATGTTGCCTCATTGGTTGCTGGTGGTGTCCGTGACGCGATGGAGGGTTTGTTACATGACGCTTGCACAATAGTATGGAAACCTGTCAAGTCAATTCTGTCGTATGCTGGCGGTTCTGCTCTCCCTCTTCATGACGCCAATACGCAACTTTCTTCATCCGACCAATGGGTCGCGAGCCCAATTATTGCTGTCATGATCCTGACTATTCTTATTCCATTTCGATGCCTTAGACTAGTGTTCGTCAGAAGCGCGGAACGTTTCTGTGAATTCTTGGAACTGTTGGACGGTGAGTACGCAACCATCCCGACTCATCAATTGTCAAAGTATCCCCGCGCGACGCAGCCGCATCGCAGACTTGATGGGTCTCGGGCTACGCGGGATTCTGGTAGCTCCACCCGTTCCACATTTAAATATACAGCTCGATATCTCCCGGTCGAACCGTACCGCCGCGATGCGGTACAGTCCGGGTTCAGTGCGGGTAAGTCGTCGGAAAATATGAATATGAGCGTACCGTTGGGAAAGAAACCAATCACTTTTGAAGAACAGATCTTGTCGTCGATAGGGAAGAACAGGAATGAGCGAACTGAAATGACCGCTGTCGCTTGATCGAATCAGGTACGGTTGGAAGTGCGGTTTTGCAATTTGAAGAGAACAATTTGGATTATATTGGTGCGGCACTGCAGCCGCGTATTGCAATTTGGGTTTCTTTAGCTTTTTTTTTTTGAGATTATTTTGTACTGTCATCCAACAATGTTTGGTAGGTGCTAATGAAGATCATGCATGATTGTGGATGATATCACAAGCATATTTAATCGAACACATCCGAGTCCCAAACGCCAAATTCAATCATTGAACCGTTACCAACGTTGTACAAAAATAGGTTCCAATTATTCAGTTTAACTCTATGATATTCAACTTGGTTCGTCACAGACGTGTATACATTCTAACATATCACGGGCCCGAATGTGTAATACTCCGGCGTCTTCGTCGTTGATGCCGATGTTGATCATAATCATGTCGTCCAACCAACCGTGGTAGTATTTATTCACCAACGGATTCTGCGCAAAGGACTGTCCTTCTATGGGACGCTTGGCCATGAGGGGCTCGAGCGGACTATCAACCGCCTTGTTTTCGGGCGCTGGAGTCGCGGTTGACTGACTTGACGCGCTTGACCTGATAACGGTCGAGCTGGATGTTGTCAGTGACGTGCTTAATGATGCTGTCGATAATATTGAGACAGTAACAGCTGAACTACTGGGTGCATTTGCAACTGACTGTGAAGCGACGCTGGTATCCATATCGTCTGCCGGTGTCGCGCGCTTGTGCAGCAGCATTCTTTGTCTTTTCTCCCCCGTTTCCGTCTCGTCTTCATCGTCTCCATTCATGTAGTCCGACAGCACATGAGCCACCTTTTTCTCACTCTTCTCGACTTCCTCGAAAAACCAATGACCGCCGTGTACAGTCTCATTCCAATCCTCATGCTGCTGGTAATGGTCATGATCCCAGATCATGCTGACCGTATACAGCATGACGTTCTCATCCGTTCCCGCGTACATCAAATTGCCAGTCCGCCCAATTATATCAAACGGTGCCGTGGCATTCATGATAATCGCATATCGTCTATAGAATAACTCTAATTTATTTTGATACTTCATGTGCATCAGCTCGATAATGACAGTATTATGGATTGTTGGGATACAAGGAAAGTCGCACAATGTGACCCGCAGCGAATTCGTGGCTTGATGGATGTTATTCGCTTGTTGTTTACGGCCAAGTCTTTTCTTTAGGGACGATACACATTTCTGGATCCCGGGCGTGGCAATGTTGACTTGTTTGTCGGGCGGCAAGGAAACAGCGGAGATTGACCGCTGCTCTGTCTCGTGCTGGACGTACTCAACGTTGGATTCGTCCCACATCAGGAACCAGTTCTTTTCTACCTCATTGTATTGCGGACGCGGAAGCTCCGTAAGCGTTTTGAATCTAGACAATACATTAGCCCACTCTCTGGTCGGTAAGAAAAAAAAAGATAAGTAATAAGACGTACCTGATAGGAACACCACGGAGCTTCATCTTCCAATTCAATCCTGGAATTACAGCGCGCAGATCAATAACGAACTGGTTCATACAATTCGACAAGCCGTTTGTGCCTACAACCATCAACGGCTCGCCCAGGGGCGAGAACAGGACTCGCGGGTCCGTATGGCCTTGTTTGAGAGCCAAATACTTGTGTCGTTTGCACAAGCCGGCTTTAGTAGCCCACTCGTCCAAGTCCAGCAGCTTCTCTTTTTCCACACACGCGAGCAGCTTGCGACCGATGACCGGCGACTCTGCCCAATCCATCTCGCACCAGACGATTTCATGATGAAATAGCATCTTCTGGGGAGACTGACGTGCAAAACCGATGTATGGATGCTTGTAACCTTTCGGGAACGGTAGGATGTTGGGGTTATATCGTGGAGCCCTTGGAGAGCGACCGAAATCCATGCGTGCGAGAGTGCCCTCGTCAACCACGGCCGAGACTAGGTAATTCGCACTGGACGGATTGTATCGGGTGTTCGAGCAGTACCGAAGCAAGCTGAGTGGTGACTCATGGGCAGCGAGCTCGCGTGTCAGGTTAAGGTGGGCCTGAAATTTCGCGCGCTCCTGGCTCTCGAGGTCGACATGCTGTTCCGATTCTGGACTTTGAGAGTCTTTGGCAGACTGTGTCGCTATCACAGTATCTATACCCAACCAACCCCAGTACCGGCCGAGAGTGAAAATCACGACAAAGAATATGGAGACTAGCAACACTAAGCGCATGTTCCTCTTGAGACGCCGACGGAATTTCAGAGATGCAAGCCATGTAAGCCAACTATGCCATGGACGAGCGGGTTGATTGAATTGAGCCGGCTGCCGCCTAGGCTGGAGAAACCCGAAGTATTTGGTTATATATCCGGACGACGAGGATCTCGACCCCGGAGAAGCCGAGGACGGCGAGTTCAACGGCAGCGGGTGATCGTCCATACTAGCGGCAACAATTCCAAGCAGCCGTGAGGAGCAGACGGAGCTGGGGACATGGACAGACTGAGCAGGGTGCTGCTCCGCTTGGTGCTGCGCAGCTTTAGGGCCCGCGCCGTAATAAATTAGCTCGGCGTGCGGCTCGCAATAAAGACGACAAGCGCACACTAAAGTTGCTACTAGCTTGTGCTTCTTAGAGCAATTTCACTTTGCCCTGTAGCCTCGTTGCTAATAGTTGTGTTGAAACGGCAGCATGGCGAACCGCAAGCTCAAAGTCGATGATCTTTTTGTCATCACAATTGGCGAGTCGCAGGTGGCGAGTCGCAGGTTCTACTGCTTATTTCATCTCATGACATTAAACTTTATGCATACCACCGCCAGGAACAGTGCATGAACAACCGTTATTATTGACTACGATACCAGCTTGGTGCTGCCGATTGTTGCCAAACAGCGCCGCGCAGTGCGAAGTGCATGTTCTTGATCTATAGTGTGGTGTCACTTTATTCAATGTACATCAACCTGTTCATACACATAACTTATTGTGTTCATTCAGTGCCGACCCAAAACGCCGTAACAATAGTCTAGAAAAATGCAAAAGACAACACTGTTCACTCAATTCCATGAAACTTTCTAGAACCACTGCAGCAACGACGCAATCAATCAACTATTCGCAAACATTTATACATTCTAGTAAATCACGTGCGCGAACGTGCAATACTCCAGCGTCTGCGTCGTTGATGCCAATGTTAATCATGATCGTGTCGTCAAGCCAGCCATGGTAATACTTGTTGACCAGTGAATTCTGGGGATGCTCCGTCATATTAGACTGCGAGGTCGTTGACATCGTTGGCAGCGCGGTCGCGCTACTCGCAGATGTCGGTTCGGAGACAGATGGAGTCGCATCAGCATCGACTTTGACATCCTTATCATCCGCTCGGCTGAGCAGCTTTCTGCTTGATTGAGACCCTATAGGCCCATTGACGTTTCTCTTCGTCTTCGCAGGTACTACATCCTCAGAGACCTCTGACGATGACCTTTCCAAAGCATTGTCTTCCTGCTCCTCGGTTGCCAGTGTCTGCTTCTCATTCTCGTCCGATGACATCAGTCGCTCTGCCTCTCGTTCTTTCCGCTCCTCCGCTTCAATTTCCGCCAAAAAGCTGTGGCCGCCATGCACTTCTTCATCCCATTCGTCATGTTCACGGTGATGCTCGTGGTCCCAAGTTATGCTAACAGAGTACAACATTGTCCGTTCATCCGTCCCCGCATACATGAGATTGCCCGTCCGTCCAATGATATTAAACGGCGCCGTAGCATTCATGATGATTGCGTACCGCCTATAAAATAGCTCGTACCCATTCTTATACTTCATATGCATCAGCTCGATAATAACAGTGTTATGAATCGTTGGGATACAAGGAAAGTCACACAACGTGACCCGCAGTGAATTCGTTGCCTGGTGGATATCATTCGCTTGAAACTTGCGATCTTTTATCTTGCGTTTCAGCCCTGATACACATTTCGGGATGCCCGGTGTAGCGATGTTGACTTGCTTCTTGGGCGGCGCGTTGAGTGCGGAGACGGAACGATGCTCGGTCTCGTGCTGGACATATCCGACGTTGGATTCGTCCCACATCAAGAACCAGTTCTTCTCAATTTCGTTATAATCCGGGCGAGGGAGTTCGGTGAGCTCCTTATATCTATAATTTTGTTAAGGCGTGCAATTAAAAATCCGGAAGGTGAAGAGCATACCGAATAGGGACATGATGAAGCTTCATCTTCCAGTTCAAACCTGGCACGACGACTCGCAAGTCGATCACAAACTGGCCCATGCAATTTGATTTTCCGTTATTTCCCACCACCATTAAGGGCTCGCCGCGAGGAGAGAACATGACTCGTGGATCCGAATGACCTCCCTTCAATGACAGGAATGGAATCGACTTGCAGGACCCCGGTTTGCTAACCCACTCTGGTAACTTCAATCTCTCAGCAGGTTGTGCGCACACGAGGATCTTCCGGCCGACTGCTGGCGTTTCGCTCCAGTCCATCTCGCACCACACTATCTCGTGGTGAAAAAGAATCGCTCTAGGCGACTGGCGCGCGAATCCAAGATACGGGTGTTTGTACTCTTTGGGGAACGGCAGTATATTTGGATTATATCGACGTGCTTCCTGGGGATAGCGACCAAAGTCCATTCGCGTCAGCGTGCCTTCGTCTGCCACGTCTGAAATCAGATAATTCGCGCTGGAAGGCTTTTGTCGCGGGTTGGAGCAATATCGGAGTAAATTGAGCGGAGTAGGATTAGATGCAAGCTTGCGAGTCATGTCGAATTGTTCCTTAAATTTCGCAAGCTCCTCTGCTTTCCTGCGGACTTCCTCTTCGGCATGGCTGTCATAGGCAGGTTCCGGCAGAGTCGCCATGGAATTGCCGACGGTGATAATGCGCAAGTATATACAAAGCGAGAACACCGTTATAACGATGAAGATGCCGAGAAAGAACAATCGCAAAGATTTTTTGATATGACGACGAGTTTTGAAGGACGCCAGGAGTTGCCACAGACGAGGGCGGGCATCAGCAGATTGCATAGATTGGACCCGCCAACGAGGCATGACTGTGAATGCGTCCTGACTATGGTAATCCTTTAGTAACGGCGACGACGATGGAGAAGTAGAGAAGGGTGAGCTCGACAGTAGAGTGCGACCATCCATTTCACACCAGTAGCATCAGCACCAGCACCTTCACCAGCACCAGCACCAGCACTAGAAGTAGTAGCACCAGGAGAGAGGCGCATAGATGGAATCATAAGGACGTGGAAGTAAATGAGACAACGTTGCCGTCGGGAAAAACGCAACAGCCGCACATGGGTATGAGCAAAGCGGGGCGGCGCGCTTTCACTGTGCAGCAGCACTAAGCTGGTGTTGCGAACCATCCGAGAGGTAACTAGCCCGCGTACGCTCGGAAAAGGCACATGCCTAATCAAGGAAAGCCGCACGTAAAGCCTTTAGCGATAAGTTTACTTTGGAATTGACATTAGAATAATGCCGCGCTCAAGTTGAAGTAGTCGTTCAAAGCTAAGATCTGCCTGCAATCAAAGGTGCAGCCAGGCTCAAATGTTCTGAAAGAAGAAGCCTTGAATGTATGCATACGGGGAATGAACGGTCGGAGATAACAGCGACAACAGGCAGCAGCGTAAAACGGCGATAGCAGCAGCAGCGGCAACGACAACGACGACGACGACGACTAAAAATGCAGCAACAAGAGCGAACGTTGTTGGAGAAGGCAAAGTGAGAGCCGCGCTATTATTTGGACATCACGTTGGTGCAAACTTACTGTCATCTTTTGGACCACATAACCCACTAGACTCCATAATACTGCACCACACTCAGTTAGTGACTAGCTGGATTAGTCGATTACGACAGCAATTAGTGGTTAAATATAGACTTGACGCATAGTTTTCCGGGTGCTCAACACTAATCCTGCTGCTAAGCGCAGAGCAGAGTTAACCTACGCCTCGTAATTTGCTAGCGTTTCCTACATACAGGTCATGTGGCGTCAAAAAGAAAGACTCGTAGCCTTAGCTTACTTGTATTAAGCACCCACTATATACAACCAGGATATTCCAGCTCGACGGTAGATGCTCTTGGCACCGGGCACGTCGTAGAGCAGCCCTGCACCTTCGCATTATTTATGACGAGAGTGCATTCCACATAATTAATTACCAAAGAGAAGCTTTGCGCCCGTACAGACGGCGTATGGATAGAGTGAAATGTTGTCTGTCGACTTCTTTGACAGAAACGCCGTACGGCGCTAGCGCGGATTGCGTTTGCAAGTATGCAATGTGCTGCCTGCGCTAAGCCCTAAGTAGCTAGCCAAATTTAAAATAGATGCCTATCGCTTAGAGCAGCGATATCCGCACGGTCCGACATGAAAATTGTGTCCCACCATCAATGGTCAGATTATCTTTGACAATTCCGAAATCAAGGATTGTGGGTGAATTGAGGTAAACAGTAAATTGTAGAATATTTCGTCCAGGACATGCAATATAGCATCACCTCGGGTTTAGAGTTCAATGTAAAAAAACCTCAGCCCACTCTGCGCCGCATCGGCGACGACAGAAACCCTCTGCCCCCCACACTATGCGCCTGGATGAGTCCGAACCGAGGCTACGTAGTAGTATTTGGCTGTCCCCATACAGGAGAGTACGTTGGCGTCAAGGCCTTGAGCGTGTGCAAAGAGGAAAATGCAACTCGGTGAGGGAAGCCGAAACAAAATTGCAAAGATTTACTTTTGTAAGATCTCGGCACGTAAATTTTTATGGCGTCGTGTTATTTTGAAACTAACGAACAGTAGTACCCACTGACTTTATTCGAGTCCAACTCCACCATTACAGTACTAACAATACAATTTGAAAAACAATTTCAGATTACGTTACGAGCTCGTTCTCTCCGATAACCGGCCGTGAGCTCATAGTTTGTCGCATTTATGGTACTTCGTCATACCCCTGTAAGTGATACATATACATTGTGTATGTCCAGTTGAGAGCCGCATACCCATGTCATTGGGCGAATGAGCTATGATTGCCCGTTGATATGTATGCGAAGAGGAATTATTGTTGAAGTTGGTAGAGTTGTGAATGAAAAAGCAACAGCTGTTGGCTGGACTCTAAAATATAAATTATAATTCGAACTCAGGAATTAGTATCATATCTAGAGTAAAAGGCCACACAATTTTTCCAAGGGGAAACTGGAGACCGCAGATCCCGCGTTGATGCCGATCCTCCTCAGCCGCACATAAGAGATCGCATCAATATGTATACATACCACCATTCTTTGCTATAAAGCTTGATTCATCACTCTTGGGCCGATGTCTTGGCATCTCCATTAATTTCGCCACCAATACAGATGCTATGTATGTAACCTGTTACATTACTGGCGCAGGACCAAACCTTGCTTCGGCCTTCCTCGTCAAATGATGCATGCATAAATAACGCTGATCGTAGCGCCAAGAGCACGGTCATGCTCGGCGGAGACTCTGAGTCCGAGCCCGCTCATACAACAACGCAGGGCTGCAAGCGAAAAAAGTCCAAGACCCAAAGCAACTGCACGAAAGTGCTTTACAGTAGGTGTCAGTATTCCTTGCGTACTGTCAAGCATAAATTGTCTGGGCCACATGAGTCCTCTACGCGCTGACCGCAAGGCACAAAACAAGCTTCGCCCCTGATTTACGGATTTGCAAGCCTTCAATCAAAGATTACACGGGCAAATTTTAGAGAAGTTATTACATACAGACAATTTATCGTGCGTATTATTGGTTAACCGAAGTTTGACGTTAATCCTACAGCGAAATCTACTCTCCAAACAAATTGTACGGATAAAGCTGCTACTGCCAAAATTCGGTCATATAATTCTCCCAAGCTTGTATCTATTCTGATTCCCCTAGTTCTCATGTCTGTTTATTGCTGCATTCACGGTGGCAACAATGAGGTTCTGCATCCGATTGGAACGTTTCGTGTCAAATAAATCCTAGACCATTGTTTAGATATTGTCGCTATACTTCTTTGTTTAACATCGCGGAGTCTGCAAAGAAGCCAGAGCTCGGCATAATGCTGGTAGCCTTGTTTGGTGCCCGGGAAGACCCTAACAGCCTAAAGACGCCTGCATCCGTATTATGATACACGTTGAAACCATCGTATTAGCTCGAACCTCAAAGGTATAGATCAACTCACAATGGTTGGCCGGCTCGGACCAACAGAACAGAACTTCGGGTACAGTGTATCTCGCTTGACGCAACGTCGTCTATGCATCAATATGGCAGAAATCAGTGACCAGGGTATTATTATTTTGACCGCTATAGAACTTGAATGAACTTTTAACACAATAAAAGAAGGCGAGAATTAAGCTGATGTACAAACCCTAATCCTATGCGCAAGCCACGTACCTCCAGCCACATCGTTGTGATGCGAGGCCTGCGAACCGATGGCAATAACCACGACCAGTCCTATAATAGTTCAAATTCTGGAGCAGAGACGATTTTTTCTGACATTCGACAGAACTGTGGGCGCCAAAACAAGCCTTGATAGGTTCGCGATATATATCGTTGCCAACCTAGACGACGTCAGTAAGTGGATTTGATCTTGTGCAACCAACGATGTCTGGTAACGCGCGAGAGCCGTTCGATCCAACGCCGTATATTCCTACAATTGATGTACGTTGCTCCTGACTTCCCAATGAATTTTGAGGATCGTGGCCAAGGTTCAGGACTCCCGTAGTGGCTGACGTTTTGGCTTATAGGCCATACTACGAGTCGCTGATCTGGAACGGATATCAGCAAAGAAGATTCGAAATGCGCTGCAAGAGCTGTTTGAAATTGATCTTACACCGTATAAGGTAATCTTCCGATTCGGACTGGTGTCACCGGCGCACAAGACGCTAATGCGCTTATAGCGGGATGTTGATGGCGTGATAGTCGATTGCTTTAATAATATTCAGGATGAGCTAGAAGCAGCCGCAAAGAAGCAGGAGCAACCAATAAAGGACTATGTCACTGTGAAGAAGGAGCCAAAATCATCATCCAATGCCAAGTCAAGCAATGACAGGAAATCGGCCACACTAGATGCGAAAGGACACCCTACGGATGCGGAATATGCAGCTCAGCTACATAGGGAATTGAATTCCGTGAGAAGTAGTGGGCGTACGGCGTCCGTTCCACGGGGTGTTGCTATCAAAAAGAAGAAGAAGAAGAGGTCAAATGACGCGGATGATGGTGGGACCAAAAAGAGAAGAGAGGTTAATCGAAACAACCCGTTTAATGCGAAAATGTTATTGAGCCCGCAGTTGGCAGGTTTTCTGGGAGTGTCTGAGGTAAAAACTAAAAATCCTCCGTTTTACAATCGCGTGATTGGTTGGAAGCTAATGATATTATATTAGCTATCGCGGCCCGAGGCGGTAAAGAATATATGGACATATATTAAAGAGCACGATCTGCAAAACCCGGAGGACAAGCGAGAAATTTTGTGTGACGATAAAATGCGGCCCGTATTTGGCGACAAGGTGCACATGTTCACAATGAATAAAATTTTGGCGAATCATCTATATAAGCGGGATGAAGTTATGGGCGGCGAGGATGCTATCAGCAACGAAGCTTCATCCGATGAAGATGATCACTCTCAGAATATTGATGAATTATTTGGCGAGGCATAACTAAACGTATGTGGGTTGTTGTAGCATTCTGCGAACTTCGTATTACTCTCCAAGACTCCAGTAGAGGGTCTAATATATGTAGCAATTACATGTAGTCTGTGCCCTTGATCTTCTGCACTAAATTCGATCATTTGCCCAAGTATGTGTATTATTATCGCATAGTAAATAATTTGATTTCGCTACCCTCCGATTAGTTCGCTTTATTTAGTTAGATACGAGTGAACATCTCTAATGGTCGATATTCAGAATAGGGTTGCGGTTCTACTAGCAAACTTGCGTTTCAAAGATTTCATTCCTTCAACTCTCTGCTATTGTCCACAGCAGACGACCAGCATTCACAATGGTAAGCCAAGTTTAATCATGTGTAGTTCAAATATGGTACTGACTATTATCCTTGACAGACGGACAAGTTACCGCCACCTCTGTTAGCGTTGTTCGCACCACGTCCTCCTTTGCGATATTTACCCCCTACGGACAGCGCGCCCGAAAATCGACGAACCGCGAGAATATCTGGTGTTGCAAAATTCCTGGAATTACTAAATACGCCGGAACCGTCATATGTCCCCACTGAAACAAAGGCCGAGGAAATCGAGCGACTTCGACGAGAGAAGCAACAGGCTCATGAGAACAGGTTAAAGGAGGGGATGGAAGATTGTAAGTGTCTCGCGTTACTCACACTGATGAATTTTTTTTGATTCTTACAAATCTGGAAATATTTTTGTAAAACCGAGGTTGTCTAATGTGTGGATATAGGGAATCCCAATTCCGATCCATTGATCAAGGGCGATCCATTCCAAACATTGTGTATATCTCGATTGTCATACGATACCACAGAACAAGACCTGGACGATGTCTGTGGAAGGTATGGACAGATTGAACGGGTAAATACGCTGGATTTCATTTCTGCCAAGTGATTACCGAGCTAACAAACGCTTAGATACGAATTGTGAGAGACAAAAATTCCGGCAAACCACGCGGCTACGCCTTCGTAGTTTTTGCTAGAGAGAAGGATATGCGAGCGGCGTACAAAGACATGAATGGCGTACAAATAAAAGGGCGAAAAGTCCTAGTTGATGTCGAAAGGGGAAGGACAGTCAAATCCTGGAAACCTCGAAGATTAGGAGGTGGCTTGGGCGGTAGGCATTATACTAAGGCTGGACTGCTCCGACCTGTGGGAAGAGATTTGTTGCGTGAAAAGGAGCGTGAGAGCGATCGGTTCCGTCAGCCCGAACGTGAACGTGAGAGACATGATAGAGACAGATATCGCGCAAGAGGTGGTGGTCGAGAATGGGACAGAGATCGAGACCGCGATCGAGTTCGTGACCGCGACCACGACAGGGACCGCTTCAGGGATCGTCAAGATCGTGATCGTAACAGTGACAGATCACGATGGAGACGATGATTTCTGCCGCTGCGAGCAGCACCAGATCACGAATGGATTAAGAACTTACTCCTATAACCAAATGTATCAACTTGGATCAAAAACTCAGCAATCAAAATGGGCTATGAGGACGAAAAGAAGGTGTGGGGTTGGTTGGACGTGTGAACTTCACTTAGATTGTACAAAAATGACAATGTATAATAACTAATCCGTTAATAAAAAAATTCCGGTACTTTTATTCTTCGTCATCAGATGCATCCACTATCTCATCAACATTAGCCGTATCCAATTCATGAACAATGCCATCTCCCCAGTATGCAACCAATCGAACTCTGAACTCTGCGCAGGCAACACCAAAGAGCTTTAACAATCGAGTTTGCTTCGCATCCAAGATGCCTCCTTCCTTGCAAACCTCAAACTCATTTTCAATCACAATTTTGCCATTCTTCAAGCTCGTCGGAACACCTAGCTGTACTCGCAGCGTACTCTCCAAAGAATGAGGTAATGGTAAATCGTCCTCCGATCTAACCTGACCTCCACGTGAGTATATTATTCCAGATGGAATTGTGAATGATACGCTAGCAATCTGACCGGCTCTCGGGAAGTCAGATTTTGCGAAATCTGAGAAATAGTTCTCAACAGCCTCTCGGTCTTCATTGGTCAAAAGTAGACCTACTGCTCCCTTCACATACTAATTCACAGTCATTATTAATCCTTGAGGTCATCATTACTCTAGATAACCAAACTCATCTTTCTTACCTTACACAGCTTGCTCATGTTTTCTTTGACTTCATCTTCTCTAGTCAATCCCAATGCTTTCGCCATAACCTTGGTTCGCCCGAACAGCAACCTATGTACTCTTAGTGTTTCTGGTTCACAACGTAGCGCATCCCAAATGCCCGACGTACCGACTGCCATTCCAATCACGTCTCACGTCCTTAAGAAAGGAATTTCGCATGTTGGCGACATCGAATACCCAGACCTAAACACACGGTTAGTCTCCACAAGTTGCTACCCTCAAGAGGCAAATAATACTAACATATTTATATAATTCGAGAGCCTCTCTTATCTGATTAAATAAAAGTTCTTTCCCTTCTCTACCCTTCTTCTGAGTTTTTGTCAAGGTGACTATGTGAATAGCGTCAGTCCGCTCGATCATTCAGCGAAACCCCCTCCATCCCGTGCTCATAAAGCATTAACTTTAGAACCTACCAAGTTTAGATCTCTTTGACTTCGGCATACTAGTATAAACTATATCAGCTCCGGTGCGTAAAGTCTTCTAAGTTAGCAAGATTTAAAACCCCGAAGTTGATCTTGCTAATCAAAGCTTTTGGGAGTTTCAAGTCTAAATTTTTTTTTCACGCCCCGTCCCTAGAGCTGGGAGATGTGTGGCAGTGGTGGCAGTGCGTAGAATTACGCCTGCAATTTAGAGGCTAGCCCCAGTATGCATCAAGGGGATATACACAAAATACCACAACAAAATCAACTACAACTAGGGACAGCACAGTATTAGACGTCGGAATTTAAAACGACAGATTATAATGCAGTAGTCATTTATAACTGGCGCTCTTTTGTAGGCTTGGAAGATTGGTAGTTCGCAGATTTGGATTGCGCAATGCACTCGTATCTCGATCATATCCTCGAGAGCTTCTACGCGGCAACAAATTGGAATGTCGAGAACCAGTATGCTAACCTAACGGCTAGTTCTAGAGGTAATATTGCGGCTGTCGCGATATAATGTGACTGTTGACTGTCATCTAATCGCGCAATAGAGTTACTGGATTTCTCTTTGCCGTCGGGATTCATTCTCAATGTATCAGCACTGTCCTCGCCAGCGTCGGCGTCGTCATATTCAGTCAAAAATCTCAGCGGTATAGTTGATGGGGCAATATCCTACTTCTATTGTGCCCCGAACAACTTGTTGTCGTCGAATCGACTTTCTACAGACGACGTGGACTTAACAAAAGTCCTGTGCGGCTACAGGCTGCTCAAGACACCCGAATCTCCAGAGGACCCAAAGTACCGAGAGATTTGGCTCGGAGGAAATAGAGTGGATGCTAAGAGTACGTGAATGAGGCACCAGTAGTGGAAATGCTGCTCTGACGCGCTTTAGATACGCTGCTATACGGTAAACTATATATGCCCAGTAATACCCTTGAGGCTATGTATATTCGACAGATGTCGCCGACTGACCAAGTCGTGATCTCCGCAGTTAGCGATGCCAGACTGCGCAATGGTGGAACGGTAAGCTTATTGCTGACAATAGAAGACAGTGTGTGCTGATGAAGTCACAGATGATGACTCAAATACAAAAAAATACAGGAAAATGGTGCAGCGAATTTATTTATAGCACCGACGAGGCTTTGCTAGGTCTACGAGGTCTATACAACTTTGGCTTCGATTCAAAACTGAGTGACGCATCTTCACAATCTTTCTTAAGTGCCGGTGGTGAGATATACTACGGTGTGTTTAATAAAGCGGCGGGGGTCTCAACGGGCCTACGGTACACGACATCATCCGCCTACGTTAGCACTCCAATGACGATGACTGTTACTTTGAACCCGATAATGGGTCAGTTGTCGGCGACATATGCCGTTAAGTCGACGACAAATACAACTTTTGCGAGCCGGCTCGATTTTAATGCATTCTCATACGAAAGCGATTTAACACTTGGATGCGAGCTGTGGAAACGATCGCCTGCAATTCCCACTGCAACTGAAGCGGATTTGGCCAATCCCCCGCAGCGGTCCCAAGCATCAATTTTGTCACATGAATATTTACAAACGAGGCAAACTGAAAGCTCAACCAAAACGAAAGATCCTGAACCGATTAAGAGAACATTTGTCGATGAAGCAGTATGGAAGGCTCGGGTATCGACTAGTAGCCCGACCATCAGGCTGTTGTGGGAGGGCCGCATAAAGGCATTTTTATTCAGCTTTGGGACTGAGATAGACGTACGCCCTGGACAAGGCGTGAAAACATTTGGACTAGAGCTGCAATATGCATCATAGCGAGCGATTTGAAATATCCTTCCAATTACATGCCGTAAAAAAATGCACCCAAGCTGCAACGCTGCGTCTACACGATAACTAGACCGCCTTGGTGTAGCCGCAAAAACCCGGGAGATTGCTGGCGCACCAGGCAATACAACGAGTAATAATATTTTGTCTGGGGCAGCAAAGGAGAGCCTGAATCGTTGTCACGTGATATGATTAGTCAGCATGTGCCAACCGCTGCGGCCAACCGCGACGGTGGTCGATGCTGCCCCTTCGTTGGTCTCTTGCATTGTTAGACTGCACATCAGCCGCCCACCTCGGGTATTTTGCAGTTACGTACAAAATGCCGAGTCTCTATGGCGTCTTGCATCGCACTTTTCTGGCCGGACCAGAAGGCGAGGAGGCAAGCCTCAGCGGGCAGCTACAAGTAACAACCCTCTTAATCTATGTACAATCTACGTCTATGTACATGAATAAAAAATGGAACTCCATTTGGACAAAACGTGCAGGGAAACCCTCCGGGACAAACAAAAAAACCCAGTGGGAAAAAAAAATTCCCGGAGGTAAAACAACCTGCACCGTTCCTGATGAGCCTGACGGCTCCCCTCAGATGCCCACACTTGAGAAACTGTCTGCCTACATTAGTGTTAGCCAAATGACCAGGTTGTAGGAATTCTGAAGTATACTCGCTTGTGATCGAAGAGGATCTCAGCCAATTAACGCTCCCCTCTTGGCTGTCTGCAGACTGTGTCGCTTGCCAGGCGACTTAGTTCTCGTTGTCAAGTTTGAGAATCTATGTTCTCGTAAGACGATGACGAGGAAGGGCAGCAGTAGCAGCGGGGGAAAGATGGCCGTATTTATAACCAGACAACAGGCACAGAAGGTGCGCGAGTTGGCGACGGCATCCGACCTGTGGGACTCCAGAGCCTTCGCAAGCGCTGTCAGCATTCGAATAAATAAATTAATTAATTAATTGCATGACTAATTTAATTTGTTGTCTTAGGCGCGAATCCACCAAGCAAGATGCTGAAGCGGCCAAAAAAGTTGAAGGGATCTCTGCGAATCTATGACTGCAGTTTAGCCAGACATATTTTTTATGCAAGTACGACGGAACAGTTATGCTAGAATTAATAGAAGGTCATCCCTTCTGCTGGAGAATCGTGAGTTCGCTCACCTGGGGTCTGCTGAACATTAACTAGATGCTTTGGCACAGATTTGTATTGGCCGTCCGATGACTATTCAGATGGCGGCTTATACCGAATAAAGCGGATTCTTTCGCAAAGCTTTCCTGAAGAGCAACCACGGCCCTTATTCGAAACCCCAATATGCCATTTGGGCATAACGCGTATGAGAATCTTGCATCTTCGTTTGTTGATGTATGTCACAACCAATATAGTACCATATTACAGACCACGGAAAGCAGATCAAGAGCCATAAGCTTTGATTGACGTTCTGGAAAACAGCTTCGACCGGAAAACGAACAGCTGCGGCCAGATCCCCGGACATGGATGAAGATCAATTATATCTTTCGAGGATCCGGAAGAGCAAAGGGAATACCATAAAGCCTTTAGGAGTTATATGTGTTGTTTTCATGTCCTCGGTTTACTTAGTTTGTGTCGAGCCGAACAAAGATCCGCGGAACGAAGAACCCG
The DNA here is from genome assembly GCA_030568215.1 of Lipomyces kockii. Lineage (NCBI taxonomy): Eukaryota > Fungi > Ascomycota > Lipomycetes > Lipomycetales > Lipomycetaceae > Lipomyces > Lipomyces kockii. Next base: position 105,925 of record JAJLTN010000030.1, read on the forward strand.
GAGGCAGGGTGGATTAAAACGGTTTGAACAGGGAAGAGGATGAAGAGAGAGAAAGGAATCGGGAATAAATGTAAGAACAATTGTTAATTAGGGTTGAGAGGAGAGGAATGGAAAGGAGTTGTTGATTTTTATATTACGGGTTATGGTGGTGAGTTTTAGGGAAAGAAGCAGAAGGATTGAGAACCCTGTTGGTCGTAAAGAAAATGGATTAGAGGAAAGGAGTCTTCGTTGGTCGTCGCTAAAGCGTAAACTTGCCCGCGATCCATGGAAGACCAGCGCGCCCAGACATAGTATTGTGTCATTGTGATCTTTCCGCAGAGAAGTGCGAACTGGTTTCTCTGGCAGATTATCCTTGAATACTACACGGCACACGGCTATCACGTGACTTATAATTCGGTGTGTTGGAAATGTGCGAGTCGACTTTCTGGTAGAGAGTCCCCCCTGCAGCATTGTCGTTCGAAACCTGCCAGTGCTTCTGCGTCTTCGGACTCTTGCAGTGTCGCTCACCGGTCGTGAGCACAAAGAAAATGGAATCCTACTCGCCTTCACCAGGATCCAAAAGGCGCGAGAAACGCGTCTCTCTGTACGACATCTCGCCGGAATTTCTACTGCCGAATTCGGTGTCGCTGGTGCCGAACTTCGACAACCATTCCGACTCCTCTATAACCGTTCCTGCTACAAACACTGCAGCGACGCTAATATCATCAGCATCACCAACAATGACAACGACTATGCCACCGCCTCCTCCTTCATTGAACGGTAACAGATTCGCGGATATGAAGAGCCACAACAGATCACGGTCACCGTCGCCGGCACGGGGCCGCAGATCATCTTTCGTCTTTCCACCGCCACCGTCTATCGCAATTTCCTCGTCACCGTACAAATCCAATATATACAACTCGTCTCGCGAGTCACTGGAGCAGACTACAATTGACGAGAACAGTACAAAAGTAACGTCGTCGCGAGCACCAAGTCCTATACGATACAGCGTGCGCCCAAAAGGAAATTCTTCGGCGAATGGTATAGTAAATGTTGACGCCCAGGCAGATGCACTAAATGCATTTGATTTTGATGATATGCGAGTGGGCGGTGACAGTGGTATTGTGACTGAGAATGCCACCGAGGAGAATGAGCAATCGCTGCCAGTTGATAGTAAGCTCCCAAGTTCAGCATCCCCTGTGAAAGTTCCTCGCAAGCCGTTCAACTTTCAGTCTACAGTCGCATCCAGATCTCCAGTGAATAAACCTGTAAGTTGGACTTTCGCTGAGTTAGAAGATTTTGACTGCGCGAATTTGCATTCTGACCGGTCACTCTAGAATCAGCGGCGAGGTCATAAATACAAACACTCATCTGTCTCTATGAATTTCTTCCTCGAACCACCACCTAGACCACCACCTGTGCTTCCTGCCCATTTTCCGGTGCCCACGGTAGGACTGTACTCCATGGTTTTATCCCATTAATCTAACAAATCTTATAGTACAAAGACGCAATTCAAAGTATGTCACGAGATCAGAAGATCCAACTTGGATGGTGTTCGTTGCATTTCTTAATAGGACTTCAGCTATGGCTTATTAGTTACGAATCTACAGTTCTGATGGCTATATCACATATCATGTTTTACGACGCTTTCGCAGCTACGATGTCGGTATTAGTTGACGTTTTGTCTAATTTTGAGGTCTGGAAAAACAGCAGTATAAGGCACCCTTTTGGACTTCAGAGAGCGGAGATATTGGCTGGGTTTGCCAGCACGGTTGGACTTCTATTCATGGGGATTGACATAGGGTCACATTTGTGCGAGAACTTTATGAAGCATGCTATTACTGAAAGTGCTCCTCATGATCACGAATCAGAGCGTTTCTACGCTCGGGGAACGCCATTTGTGATCATAATGGCAGTAATGGCTACTGTGGTATCATCCATCGTATTCAAGAATCATGAGCGGATAGGAACAGGTATGTATGTTAGGGTCATACTGCCAAAAGTGTTAGCTAATTCTTTGGCAGCTGTCCAATTTTCGTACATTCGGAAATTCAAGTACGGCCTTAATAACCCTCTTTATCTCACCACAGTCTGCTCTTGCTTTGTAATATTATCTTTGCCATTTTGGACGTCAGAGCCATGGTATAGTACAATTGACAGCATGCTGGCGGTGATAATTGCATTTGCTATGTGTTTTGTCGGTTGGATGACAGCTCTCACATTGGGCCGCATGCTGTTGATGGGCTTCAATGGCAATTGCGCACGAATGATTTTGGAGGAGGTACGTGACACATTGATAGTTCACACCTAACGAGCTAACGCAAGGCCAGATTCAAAGAGATTCCGATGTCAAGTCAGTTGAGGAGTCTCGGATGTGGCAAGTCCATTATGGGCTGTGCATAATTAACATCAAGCTGCGGTTGCAAGGGTCAGTTATTGACGAGACCAGTGTGCGCGCCAATGTAAATAGAATAATAGGCGACGTTCTGAAAGCGAATTTGGGTGCCGTAGCTATGACCGATTCGAAGTCCCCAGGGTTCGCCACAAGTGTAAATGGCAGCGCGACGGTCAATGCGGTGAAGGTCAGGGGAAGGACAGGCATACAATGGGAAAGTTCGATAGATATAGATCGGTCTTAAAGTTGCCAATCTGCAGTTGCTCGGGTTGGTTGGTCCAGTTTTGATTGAGTTTGTTGGTTCCTATATTTGGTCATTTCGAGCGTTCTCTGCTTGGCGGGTATCGTCTAAAGTTGCATTTTGCTTAGTCTTGTTTGGTTTGTATGGTACAATTGCTGAGTTTTCTACATTTGCATTTATGTTCATAGTGCACTTGTATTTCTTGCCGTCAATACTAGTATAGCATTCCATGATTGACAGTATGCAGACGATTCTCTGTGGTTAATTTGGATAAACACAGGAGTCGTAGGTCCTTGGAAATACGCTGCCGTACGTCAGTCGGCGAGAAATCACGCTGACTCAAAAGACAGATGCGGCTCGTGTTCACTGCTAAGCCGAATGGGGGTGGCCATGACCTCATCGCCAACGGCGCGTCACACGGAGCGGATCGTGTCGGACAGTTCTGCTGCCGTTGGATGCTCTTCAAGCATATGAATCTGTGATTCGATAAACCTTGTCTTCCGTCCCGTGGCACTAGCCGAAGCACTATCAGGCATTACTTGTGTCGGGTGATCAGCACTGGAAGAAGCGTTCATTGAAACAACAGCAATGGATGCGCATGGCCGGAAGGTCATAGTATGGACTGGCACGACTTCCGGATTGAACTTTCTGGCCCTTGAGCAGTTACTAGTCAAATCCGCTCATAGCCACGGTACATACGGCAGCCACTTTCATGGAAAGCTAGCTCCAGAAGGTATTGAGAAAATCAGAAGACGGAGCGCCGACAGTCGAGATCGGACAGCATCAGTGTCGTCGAAATCGTCCACTGCATCGTCATCAACGCTGGAAACTCCCCGGTTACATCTCATATTAGCCCTTCGTGATCCATCAAGCGAACACGCAATTGATGCTTTACAGAGATTTAGACAGCTTGCTGAACAGAGCGGATCCCTGGTAGAAGGAATTGGTATGTTTTCGACTTGCTTTCCTTCTGCAAATTGGCACTTGCTAATTGCACATAGACTGCGATCTTTCATCCTTTCGAGATACTCGCAACTTTGCCAGCAAAGTCCTGGGAAAGAATTTAGATATCTCCACTGTTGTTCTCGGTGCTGGAATATCATGCTGGGGACCACCGTCATTCACGGAAGAAAAGTGCGAGATGGGGATGACCGTAAATCACTTGTCGCAGTGGCTGCTGGTTGCTCTCCTCAGTCCTCGTATCAAAGACCGTGTGGTATTTGTTGGTAGTAGTCTCTACAAGAATGCAGGTGTGTGCTTTACGATCTCTGCACTAGGAAAGTATCTTGTTGACAAGGTGTGCTAGATTCGAGCGGCGTGATGTCCAGGACCAAGAAAGGCAAATCGGTCGGTCCCATTCCCAAGGCTATATCTTACGCGGCGACGAAAGCCGTCCAAGCTTTATGTCTTGGTGGGTGGGAGAAGTTTTTCCAGGGTACAAACGTAGATGTCATTCTTTGCACACCGGGTACATTAAAAATTTGTGGTCGACGTTGTTTTCAGAGTCAGCGTATCATGTTAACACTATAAGTAGGATTTGTTCCGTCTACAGATTTAAAAAGACATTCACCACTATATGTCCAATTTCTAATGCATCACGTTGTCAGCAAATTGTGGTTTACAAAGACACCCGAACAAGGCGCGAACGTGATTGCGCAGTCCGTTATTTCGTCTCTGTATGACGGAAAGAGGAATATCTGCATTAATAAACATTTGAACGAGAGCAAGCTCGATTTCACACACATTAACACTGACTCCATAGAAGTCAATAGCTCTCTAAAGGTTTGTCCGACTGCCGCGGCAAATTTGGGAGTTACTGATTCAATGACTGTTGTTCGTGGTATACAAGCTGGTGAGAGCGATGACACTGTCGCTGCCCTTCAGGAGACCAGTATTGGTTCGAAAGAAAAGGAGAGTATTGCGTATTGGAACTGGACCTGCGTAATAGTTAAGGAGCGGGAGCTGATGATGCCTGAGAACGAAGATCAAAGACAGTACGATGACTATTCATCGTAGGATTAGCGAGCTGGTAATATTGATATGTTAGGAGTTACATGGTGCAAATGGTTTTTTTAATTTCAGCTGCCTTATCTTGCAGGTGTATATATATTCATGTAAGTCGTACGCAGAGATGTACATATTCATACGGTATTATGACCGATTAACGCTTAATAAATTCGACAAATTTAATATATACCCAGACCATTCACCTCCATTTGCACGGTAAGATAATGTGCACGCCAAATGAAAGCCGCTATGACAATATTATGATGCAAAAACTTCTTAAGACCAATTCAACCAAAATTTCACATCAGTGGAAATCTCCCGCTTATTTCCTCTTTTTATTCTTTCCCTTCGAACTGTTCTTACTGTTACCCTTGGTGATAGAGCTTCTGTCGGAACTATGGTGGCGAGCCAACTTTTCCATGTGACTGTCACTCTTCACCATCTCAGCAAAGTAATCTTCTGGACGGGAGAACAGAACCTTCTCTTTGAGCAATGCACTGCGTCCCTTAGTTACTGCTGCCAATGCCTGATTATAGAACGCTAACTCGCGGGTGAGGTCGTTATTGGCGTCTTCGACAGTTGTAGGCTCCTCCGAGGTGACCGTCATATGATCATTGAACGTAAAAGAGAAAATCGGCAGCTCAATAGTTGAAAGCGAATGCTTCAGAGCTTTAACATTGTTGACTGTGAGCTTCTGGTGCGGAATAACATCAACGGCTTCGTCATCTTCATCTTCTGATTCCGAATCGGTAGGGAGATCAGAGAGAGGAATATCCTCTTCCTCTTCCTCTTCCTCTTCTTCCTCTTCTTCTTCCTCTACTATTACGTGCTTCATCTCGTTCTTCTTTGGAGGAGCTTTTCGCACTATATCTTCCTCTTCATCCGATTCTGAATCGGTTGACAAATCATCCTCAAGCTTGGAAGTATCTATTATCGGCAATGTATATTCTGCCCCTTCGTCGTCCTCGTCGTAATCATCTTCCGCCTCTCCATCGCTATCAACGTCCTCAAACTCCTCGTCTTCTTTCTCATCTTCAGAATGATCCTCGTTTTCCTCTAAAACCTTCGCAGGAATCTTGTTCGGATTCTTACCCTTCTTGGATACCGTCACGACCTTATCCTTAGGTTCTTGGAAATCCAGTCTAGGTTTCTTATTGGGTCCTTTCTTGATATTTACTTTCTTCTGCTCTTTATGTTGTGCCTTCAGTCTCATTGCCTCATGATCAACACCACGGTGCCGATCAAGCGCGACTCTAAGCTTGCTGACCATATTTCAATGTGGAAATATCTGAACACAACATTAGTTCAAAATGATCATCTTATACCACTAACTTCAAAAACAGAAATGAAAGCAAATTATCACCGCCTGACTCTAGCCATATAACTTACTTTATTAAATGGCGAAGTGTGCTGATAGCACTAACTTATGTCAACACAATCAGGCTTAAATTGCCGATGTCGCTTTACAAATTTCAGCCGCAAAAATTTCACCTCCTTTGAATCACCGACGTTGGGTTAGGGTTGATTGACAGGAGCGCTGAGCCGCACGTTTCGGAAATTTCCTTGAGATCGGCCGATGCACAGCCGCAGTGTTAGATTCAGTAGAATATCCTAGTTTGATATGGTCTGTGATTCATCACTAATCGGAAAAGCGTGGAGTAGTAACGGAAGATGGTGACGGAAAATACGGGCCCCAAGGGCGTGATATTAGACTCTCAGGTAGCTGGAGCAGAGGGGAACCAATACAGACTTCGAGCTCAGCAAAAGCGATCTGTGCAAATGGTTGCTCGAGCGCCGACAACTACGACAGTCTTGGAAGATGAGGCGGAGAAGGAGGGAATTTTGATATTAGAAGCAGAAGGTGGCGTTGAAGATGTGCCATCGCAGGAAATTCTACAGGAATATAGCAAGACGAAAACCTGGCTGCTTGAAATGCGAGACGAAGCAGATGGCGGCGAAGACAGTGATTTAGACTCTGAATTGGAGGAACTATTGGATTTGGACATGAATGGAGAGCGGAAGCGGGAAGATATGTCGGTTTTGCAGAAATGGAGAGAGCAACGACTGCAAGAGCTACGGGCCGACGCCGAGGTATCCTCATTGGGTGGCCAACTGCAGGCATTTGGAACGCTGAAAGATGTCGATTCTGACGGTTATTTGAACGCTCTGGAGTGTGGAGATCGCAACCAAGTAGTTATCGTACTTCTATTTGATGAGGTAAGACTGAAATAGTGTTGGCTGTTCCGGCTGCTAACGTCCTCGTCAGTATCAAGAAAGCAAAATGATTTCATACTTGCTCTCACAGATTGCTCAACAATATATTACTATTAACTTTATTCGAATGCACTATTTGGAGACAGAAATGGATGAAGTTGGAATACCTGCTATACTGGCATATAAGAACCATGGAGACCAGATTATAGCCAACATCGCACGAGTTGTCGACGAGCTACCCCCTACTTCGGGACTGACTGCTGCAACCCTGGAGAGTGTGTTAAAACGGTGAGCGGTGCTTAATCAGCGTTTACGTGATAATTCTGCGAGGCATTCGTGCTCTTGCCGTTCATGTGGTGATTCTAATGGATGTTAGATATGGCGCACTGTGATCACGCATATTCAAGACAGGCTCTGTCGTTTCGGCACTGGTTTGTGAGACCAGATTGCGACGACTCTTCATCAGTCTATAGCGGAATGGACACAGGCCCAGATTTCGAGCACAGCTACTGTGCAGAGTGCTTATCGCCAAACTAGTTGCCCGTCTGCTCTAAGATTAAGATAGCATGGACTAATTACTAAGGTTACATATTGTTTTAATTGCTAAGCTCCAATTATATAGTACACACAGTATACAAGAACAAAACCGATACCAATCAAAAGCCCTAAGCAAATCAATAAAGCATCGCATAATTATACATAAATTATACATATGTTTACGCTATGCCGCAACAAGTACATCTTTAACTCAAGTTGCTAAGGGGTCGCCTAAAGACCAGCTTCGTATAACACTGACCGATTTAATAGTGAATACCACCGATATTAGATATTATCTAATAATAACTAGGCCGGAAATCACTAACAAACGATAAAACGATTAATCCTAACTGCGAAATCAATCTAGTAAAACAACAGTAAGTCCCATTTACTATATATCGGCTCTCTTCTTTACAAAGTCCCAGAGCATTTTTAGTAAACTGTCGGGCAGTGTGAATAGGTCCAAATGGAATTCTCCTTCTAATTGAGATATCGTTAGGTTAAAAATGAGCATGCGGAGGGAAATGGGCTCACCTTCGACATCATTCTTGACATACATATCTGACGTCCTGTTCTCCGTGACCATTTGCACAACTTGAAGTATATCATCTTGACCGAGTTTCTCTAGCCCTTCGGCCAGTCGCTCCACATCAATCTAAGTCATATTAGCCAATGTCAAGTCAATCGATCCATTGTAACTGTACATACGGATGACTTCTCGTGCTTGCTCTTCTTTTTAGATGCTTCAGCGCCTTCGTGTTTCCTCTTCTCTTTCTTAGCTTCATCCGCGGGAAGCGGGCTACCAGAAACCGCAGAATCTGGAAGCGACCCAGATTCTGCAAGAAGTTTCGCCAGGAGCGGCCGCGAGGTTGGAAATGACTACAGGAGTGTTATATAATTGCTATGATCCGCAAATGAGGTGGATTCCATAAGCACTCACCAGTTTATGCTCGCTTTCATATTTAGGCTCCAAGAAATTCAAATCATGAATAATTGATTTTTCTCCTCCCTTATCCACCACATGCATAATAATTGTCATATCGAATTCACCCCATCCTTGTTCCTCTAATTTGAATGGCGGTTTTTTGAGGGCTGGTGAAACAGAGTTAGTCCTCACAGGTTAAGTAAATAAAAAGTCTCACATAAGCTCAGAAACCAAACGAAACTTACTTCGATTAGGATTTTGGAAGGTCGGATGTAGCTTGTATGTAACTTTGTCGAATATATTGGCAGGTAATTCTGCTCCTGATGGTCCAACAAGCGTGATCTTGACAGACCACTTGCGCATCGGAAATCCTTCGCTCACAGGAGCAAGATCTGTCAAAACCTCGCTTGTTGTCGTTACCTTAATCGTCCGCACAACCTATAATAGGCCATTTGTTAGATACTAATTATGCCAATGCAAACGGTTTCCGATCATATTGATTCCGTAGGAATATGCAAACAAAGAGATCATAAATCTAGAAGCCCCAATTGCCCATCGCAATTTCTGTTGATGGCAACATTTTTATAATACTCAAACTGTGTGATATAATCACTTCGTTCCTATTTGCATCATACCTCGACGCGTCGAAATGCGGTACCGTCTATCCCTGGCATATCGAGATGCATGGATACCGGATAAGCAAACCAGTCTACTTACTTCTTGTGTCATATTGTACTGATATACCGTAAACTACCCTATCGTAAGAATAAGTACGTGGTGGCAGAAGGGTGAAATTGTGAGCTACAGTTAGTGATGGTGCTGCAATCGCAGGGGAGCGCAACGCAGAAACTAGCTCCGTGTAACATCCGAGCGCGGCCAGCTCCTAAAACAAGTGTACGAGCAACTCCGGCCTTCCATTCACCTTACGAACAACATACTGATTAAAGTCGAACGTGGCATATAGAATAGCCAATTTTGGGTTTTGCGTTACAGAAAGATTTGTCCTTTGCATTTCCCGCAATCACAGCGAGACGTCAATTACAGCAAAGTGGTAAAAGGAAGACTTCATACATTGTAAATCGACATCCCAATCCGAACTATATAAGCTCTCCTTAAATTTCAAATATAATTTCCTTTACATCAATAGACTCCAATGCACATTATCTTTCTTACTTCTTGCCGAAAGCCGCGGAATTCAAATCCTGAGCTTCACTGAACTTGTCCTTAAATAGATTCGCATCTACAAACTCATTGTTAGAAATATCCTCGAGAGTCAAAGCAGCCTTCTGCGACTCACTCTCAGAGTTGGCAAAACGAATGGCCAGAGTTAAAGCTTCCGGTTCGCCCTCACTGATGTCGACGGAGACTGTGTAGACCCAGCTTCGATCGCTACCAACATTAGGTGATAGCTTCAATTCTGGCATAACTTTAAAGAGTAAATAATCTATCTATACGGCAACAGTGATTAGGAGGCGCTTACTGTAGTGGTTCGCACAAGTTTTCAAGGTTTTGTCTCTTCGCATGACCAATCGAACTTTACCGGACTCCTTATGCTTCAAAAATCGGACATCACCGGTTCCTCGCTCCTTCCATTCACCAGGTTCATTAGCCTTATCGAATCGGAAGAGCTTAGCACGACTACAACGTGGTTAGACCAATTATAAGTCATGTTAATCAAGGTCTGGTGTGCAATACTCACATCTTAAATGTAATCTCTTCTTCTTCTTCATTTGACTTCACGTCAACCTTCTCGAGCTTAACTAGTGGCTCGAAATGAACATCGGGCGAAGCTGGAGCTTCGTCCGCATCTCCCTGTAAAAGTTGTTAATCAAGAACTTTGGATGAACTTCGCTCTGCTGATCCGAACGAACATACATCCTCTTCTCCTTTATCCTTAGATGACGCCGCAGTAGCAGTAGCAGTCGAGATAGAGAACGATGAACTGGCGGGCGCGCCCCCAAACATGCTGAAAACATTGGATGTTGGCAGCGTTGATGTGGTCTTTGTCGCTTGCGCAGGCTTCCCCTCGACCGTAGTGGCAGGCACTTCTTGTTTTGTTTCTTCGGCAGACATGCTGTAAATAGTTTCGGACAGAAAAAAAGCGCCTTAATATCTTAGTAAATTTGTCTATATATGACGTGCCAAGATCGAAAAAGATCGGATGGAAATGAGAGAAGAGGGTGATGCTGAAAAAATTTGGGTGTAGCACGCGCTCGTGAAGATTTTAGGTTTAGCATCTGGACACATCGCGTCTTAGCGGTCGGGTTTCGCCAGGCGTAACCTTGTAACTATAGATATAGCACTGACGCAAGCAGAATGCATTCGATCATTGGTTTAATATGGCGGCAGTCTAGGACAGGCGCACGTACTGGGTGATGCTTTACCGTCAGTTCATACTGACCCCTCATAGTTCCCTCATTATTTATGCCCGTTCTAGTTTTATCTTTGTTCAGCATTATCCTTTGCGTTGCAGACGTGGTGTATGTTAGAGAGTGGAACTGTGCACATGGATACTAAGTACACGGCAATATTGGCACGTACATATCGCAGCTTTCATAGTCCACTCCAGTAATAGAACTATCGTGGAGAGAATGAAATTTCATCAATAGCCCAACAAATTCGTCATAACCGATTAGAAAACGAACGCAAATCTCGCATAAAGCATAATAGCAATTGTCATCAAAACCCAAACATGAAACTAACGACCCAGCGCCTGTTGCAATTCAAATGGCGAACCCACACTCCTAAGAACATTCAATTACACACCAAGAGCGCGCATCCACTCAAATATGCTTTGATTTTCTCTTGTTCTTCACGTATTTATCAAAAATTTTCTTAGCCTTCTTGCTAGCAGCGGCTTTGTTCTTGTGATGCCTACTCCTCGCGTCCTCGTGCGCAGCATTGAGACCTTCGACAAATTTGTTACATGCCTGGACTAGCTTTCTGTGCGCATTACCCGCGTTTGACACCGACGACTTGAGCTCGACAATTTTATACTGCCGATATATCTCGTACGCCTTGGAGTTTAAGCACTTCAAATTTCCGGAAACACTAGAGAGTGCCGGTTCAATGGAAACTTCCGCTTTCTGCCAGGACGCGTACAAGTCAGCCCAAAGCGACGCGCCTTTTTCTCCAGAACTTCTTGCGAAGCCACTCAGCCACTGCGACAATTCAACTAAGCGCTGACTCGAGAACTCCTTAGCCTTGTCGTACTTCGTTTTGACAAATAATGCACCTTGATTCCCACTCCTAGTCATTAATATCAATGACACATTGTAGCCCTTTAGAACAGCAGGCCAATCAATAATCTTAGAATACTCAGAACAATGTTCTGAAATACTTTCTCCAAGTTGCCTAAGTCTGTCTGCAGTACAGTCCGAAAAACCATTAGCAACAGGCTTCACATAATCCGTATACAGCTCCTTAGAGTTGAACCGAATATTAGCTCTCTCCGTGGTCCACCCTTTGAATGACGGTACTATACTATCACGACCATAATCATAATCGTTTGTGTGTTCTTGTTCACCTAGATTCACGATATACCACTTTTTGAATGCCGTCGAAGAAAGGGTAATGTTTATATCACCCCAAGCATCTTTTGGATCAAGTGTAATTAAAGCTTCGTCTCCAAAGACTTTTGATATTGCAGGGTTTAGAACGCATTCACCATATGCATTCGACACTGTATCGACATCGAAAGAGGGATCGACATTAAGCGCAGGCGACCAGAAGGAAGCCTGTTGTCGCATCACTGTCGGAGCCCTTATAAGGATGCTATTCTTGCTGATCACGTGAAAGCGGAAGTCTTTCAGATGAAGTTGCGCCCCATACGGCACCGACGGACAGAAGATATGTAAACAAACGGCGAGAGACGCAATAACAGCTCCAATGACGAGCCTGCTCCAGACCTATATCGATTAGCATCAGCAATATCAGCGGTACGAGATTCTTACAGTCTTCTCGTAAACGGAACTCTTCTTGGCATGAGCTGGGGTATCTTTCGTGACGCTATGAAGCGAGTCATCTCGCCAGGAAGAACGAGAAGCAGATATCAAGGCGCTATAGATGTCATAATCATCTATATCGATTAAAGCGCTCGTCGACAGTGATATAGATGAGTCGTGTGCTTGAGATAACCCACTCAAGCGACGACCCATAGATGCTCTTTCAGCAAGGAAATCGAAGTCACTTCGTACCTGCTGCTTCGCATCTGAAAGAATAAGAATCGGCACGTTGACAACGCTGGAAACTCGCCGCAGGTTCTCCATCATACGACTTGTTATGCCACGAGGACCAGAGGGATCATACTGCACCACAATCAAGTCTGGGCAAGTCCGCCGGTTCAGCCGTGATCCGGCAAAGCAATCGCCACGGACTGCGTACAGTCTCGAGTTCTGACCATCAGACATAGTGTCTATGGCAATAGAGCGATCGCCTTGTTCCAAGCTCACATATTCACAGCGACTAATATTGGGTACCCAACTTATAAAGCGAGGCAGATACCCTAAGGTTTCCAACCACGACAAAAGGAGAGATGTGAGCGGAGAGATGAGAACGGATGGCGCACATTTATATGCGTTTATCAGCTTTGGTTGGACCTTGGTCAATACATCACTGTTATCCGTGTTACTGAAGAAGATAACGTTCGGGATCCCAAAAACAAGAGCAGGCGATAATAATTTGTATCTAAATGAGATCCAGTTGAAAAAGTCATTGATATAGCGGATGCAATATACTATCACTGTGTGCAATTTTGGTACATCGGTATCGTCAGCCAATGTAGTCTGGCGGGAAACTGTGCACAAGCTGGATTCTGCTGTATCGTTCCCGCCGAGAGCATTTGTATCGTATCGTATATCGTACCCACGGACATCAGAAAGATCACTCAACTTGCCGGACCCAAATTGCCCAAAACTTTCATCTCCGTCGCGGAGACTCTCATTTGCAATTGCCAGATGACCACCTAGGTCCTCCGGAATATGCGGTATGTCTTGACAGACTACAGATTCATGCACCTGAGGGATGCTTTCATCGTGACCATACGCAGCTTCATATTCAGCTTCCGACGAAGAAGACGAAGCAGCCGATCCCACACCCGTGCTGCTGAATATGGAGATATTGTCATTAAATTCCTCTTCATCTATATTGGAAATATTTGATATTACACTGTAGGAATCCTCATCGTCGGTACTCATTGTCTCCACGGATCTTTCGCATAGATTGGACGAGGAATGCTTGCCTAGCGAGCTACTCACTGACCCTGGTGGGCTGATGTAAGGACGCGAAGGCATTAAAAATGCATAGTCCTCCTCTTCTCCAAAATTGTCAATCGGCATGTTGGGTATTGCAGTCGGCTTATTAGAAAGAAAACAGCTGCCGAATCCCTTGTCAGCAACACACGTGCATGTGACATATCTTTGGCTAAGGGATAAATACCTGATTCTCTTCAGCTCACAGCTAACAATTTGACTATTCTCCTTGCATCTGACGCTTGAGATCTGTTCAAGCGATAATACCGTTAGAGCCCAAAAGTTTGCTGCAAATATGCGGGGACCGAGACGCTGCTGATGTGTTCGTAAAGTAGAGCGCAGATCACAGAACTCCCAACACGCGTTACCACTTACACTGCCTAAAATAGTCTAGCTTTGTTTTGGGTGACTAACGTAAAAGGGAAAACTTACTGAAAGTGCATTAGTTAGTCAAAACTGGTGACCAATGAGTTAGTTGATACTGGGTGACTTCCCCGTAGACATTTTGGCGCGACCAGACTCGTACATTCGCAAAAAATCGTGCTTACGTAATGACCAGATTTTTGGCAAGCCGGACCAGACTCGCAAATCTGGCCCTTGCCAGAGTCGCACACTCCGCAAACTACACCCGCAAACTCACGTGATCCCCAGTCCTTCACAGCTGCACCAATTTGTCACCCCCACGGTCACGTGAATAAAGGAATTGAATTTGGTGGTCTGGTCATGCAGCCTACGGGAACGAGTATTCTGCTTACCTGAGGATTTGGGAGTTTGGTTTGCGAGTCTGGAAAATTTGGGTTACGGGAAGTCACCCAGCGCGCGTTAAGTCGTGACCAATGTTTTGCTATTGAGAAGATCTAATGTAGTGGCGTTTTAAAGCTACTCAGCACCCTCGTTGATATTATTTATGGCACATGTATCTGAAATACGAACTAGCGCTTGGATGTAATCGAAATGGCATATAAAAAGGGCATGGAATTACTTTGACTGTAATAATCGACCGCGCAGGCAAAGGCCCGTCGATCTCGATTCAAACCATCAACTTAGTAACTTTAGCAGATGTTTCGCTTTTCTGATTTAATTCAAATAATTTACTGACAGGCTGCAGACGTAGCCTGTTGATTAGAATTGTCCAATTATGCGTTGTCTTCTATAGCCACTCTGCAGACCCTCTGATGATCACTTCGATCCCACCTCAACAACCCTTTCCCAAGACAGCTGCAACGTAAAGCCGCATGGCAGCATCCACGTCCCTTACTGCGGCATCAAAGCGACGTAAATAATTGTATTGCAGCCGGAGCATTATCTATTTACTGTTTGATCATCCACTCCGTTGTTTACACTTGGAGCGTTTGCGATTAAGATTATATTTACGCTATTAGTCATTGCTTTGCGGCGAGTGTCACTTCGTTAGAGTAATTTTGCTGTGTATATAGCCAATGGCCGGACCAACTGTTTCAGCCGGCTCTGCGTCAAGGGGGGATTATGACACATTAATCGATGTTGATGCGGAAGGGGTAAATTCAACTTTTCGAATTGATGTGGATAATTGCTCAGCAAAATATCCATATGGGTTATGAATTCAATTACTGACGTCGTTTGCAGGTCGATCTTGGCGAAACTGACCTTGAGTTCCATGATTTCCATACCGGAGACAACGTTCAAGGGAAGATACCTGCAGGAGGACAGAGTACGTATCGAATCAAATAACGTAGAAGCTGGCGTGGTTCTGACATGGATTAAAGATCGCTTGTACGAGCCTCCATTACCTCTCGAGAACGATCCAAATCGCCCTCTTTCGATATGGACAATCCACTTTTATGCGCAGTTTTTCAACGTTGAAACGTCAGATGTTTTGCAGCGATGTATTTATGCTCTTTATCCACGCGTCTCCTTTGTTGATACGGTTGGCGACAACCCAGACTTATACGGCCCCTTTTGGATCGCTTCGACAGTTGTCTTGGTTCTGTTCTTTTCATCTACACTAGCTGGCGCCATCGCTTCACATGTGGCAGGTATACGTTATGAATACAACTTTGGACTACTCTCAGCTGCTGCGGCGTTGATGTACGGATATACTTTCATTGTTCCAATTCTTCTATGGGGCTTTTTGAAATGGTACAGATCCGAGCATGCTCGGCTTCTGGAATGCGTCACTTTATACGGCTATGCCAACACTATCTGGGTTCCGGTGGCACTGGTATCGATTTCGCCGATCGAAATATTCAACTTCCAAACAATTTCTAATGTTGTGAGGTGGGCGTCGGCTGCGGTGGGATTTGCCATTTCGACTACATTTTTAGTTCGGAATCTATACCCAGTTTTGAATAGCACCGAGGCAAAGACGTCTAGAATCTTACTTATTGGGGTGGTTCTTGCACACATGGCCCTTGCATTTGTTGTCAAGCTCGTGTTTTTCGCGTAAGTGGTGTTACGAGGACTAATCTCATTCTTACGTTAACTTGGGTCTACAGATACTCTATCGACGACAATTCGAACTAGATTGAAGCAGCCATGATTGAGACAAGAAAACCTAGGAGGAACCACTGGAAAATCTGTTACATCACAGAAAGGACATAATGACCGAATTGAGAGGGACATTGGATGCTTCAAACTTATGTTATTATCATCTTTTATGGTAGCATCTCATTAGATTTATTCTCTTGTATTGGTAAATAGCAGTCACGAATGTAATCTGTAACTCTATGACGAACGAAATTTGGAATATATATTCCAACGGGGAAAACCACGGAATACCCTAACCTGGACAACGCAAGAACAAAAAAATTGTCCACTGAAACTCGCCATTCTGCATTTGATTGCTGGTTGATCAAATATCCTCGACGACGTCTCTACAATATCTTCTACGAAGTTTATATATAGATTCGAATCTGGATAACTATTGGACATCAAAATGAGTCTTTCCAACTGCCGCTATTATGAGAACAAGTACCCCGAGGTCGATGACCTTGTGGTTGTCAATGTTCGGCAGGTACGATCTACAATGAGCGAATCTTGAGATAGATTCTAACTGACGTTCGTGATAGATCGCGGAGATGGGTGCTTATGTAAAGTTGCTTGAGTACGATAACATCGAGGGCATGATCTTGCTCTCTGAACTTTCCCGTCGTCGTATTCGATCAATCCAAAAGCTCATTCGAGTTGGCCGCAACGAGGTTGTCGTTGTTCTTCGTGTCGATAAAGAGAAGGGCTATATCGATCTTTCAAAGCGTCGTGTTTCTGCGGAAGATGTGATCAAGTGTGACGAAAAATTCAATAAATCAAAGGCGGTCCATTCGATCTTAAGGCATGTTGCGGAAAAGAATAATATTGCTTTAGAGACACTATACACTACAATCGGTTGGCCGTTGTACAAGAAATATGGGCACGCTTATGATGCATTCAAAATTGCCATTACGAATCCTGATACAGTGTTTGAGGGCATTGAGGCGCCTTCTAACGCTGTCTTGGATGACTTACTACAGCATATATCTCGCCGACTGACGCCACAGCCCACCAAAGTTCGTGCTGATGTCGATGTTACATGCTTCGGATATGAAGGCATCGATGCGGTTAAGGCTGCATTAAAGAAAGCAGAAGTGCTTCATACTGATGCTGTCCCAGTTAAAGTCAGACTAGTCTCGCCTCCATTATATGTCTTGACATCCCATTGTCTGGACAAGCAACTGGGTATCGAGATACTAGAGAAGGCTATTACTGAAATCGAGAAGAGTATCAAGGAAGCTGGCGGTGAATTCGCAGTTAAGATGCAGCCGAAAGCAGTTACCGAAAGCGATGATGCCGAACTTCAGGCTCTTATGGAGAGAAAGGAATTGGAGAATAAGGAAGTGTCGGGTGATGATGATGACTCCGAGAGCGAGGCAGGTGACATCGAATAATGAATCAGCAGTGTTAATCCAGAATTGTTTTGCTCTCAGCTTATTTATTTTGCTAACTTTTGTAATATAATCGCATATTTTACCTCTAAAAATTTCGCTGCGGTTGCATCGATGCCTTTGCACTGGCAGGTTCGGATCACATACTTTCATAACTGATATCACCACGACCATAATGCATAGCGACCAACATACAAAAAAAACCAGTAATTCCTACAAGTGGCTAAATACATGAAATTTATGCTTTCACACTGATCATCTCTTCTTTGGAGATAAGATGGCTCAAAGTCTCCACCAATCCAAGAAGGCTGGAGATGTTACTACTCCATTCATTCAATACATCATTAGCATCTTTTGGTTTGTCGAAAGTAACAATCCTTTCTGGACGGTTTATACGCGCATAAATTGTTCCTTGAGTTACCAGGTCCGATAGATAGGTCTCAGTCTCCTGCTGATGTGATTAATTCCAAGGGGTCCTTATGATAATCAGTGGTAACTTACCTGATCAGAGAGATCTAACAGGGTCTTCAGTCGAGAGGTGTGAATTCTAGTGTAATATTTCGCAACAACGCGAATGTTATGCTCAATGACTCTTTTTCGGAGATCGTCCCAACGTTTCTCGCCCTTAGGACTTGAGACGTCGAAAACTGCCACCTTTCTGAGTTGTACACCATATATCTCATCAATTCTTGGCCACCGCATCAACTCGTCAACCGTAAAGCACTTAATCAATTCAGATTCCATCGGTAATAGTTGAAGTCGAGTATCTGACTCAATCCTGTGGATAAGATCAGACTGCTCGTTGTCGAACGGAGCAAGAATGATGAAGTAAACAATGCTACGCAAAACCTTTTTCACATTAGCAAATACTAAGCAAGCCATTTATGCCAACATACATCTTTCCACTTAAATTCATCATCCTTGACACTTGGTGTATCATACACGGCACGATAGTGCTTACAGACATCCAAGTACTTATCGTCATGTAGCGATATCTGAATCATCAACTCGTAGAAACGCAATCGCAAGTCCTGCACTTCAGGATTATCGAAGTACTTCGTGGATATTTTGCGACTCAGCACAGTGGCCTGTGAGAAATCGCCGCGAGCCACGCAAAGCTGAACTTGTTCCAAAATGAACTCCGTTTTCTCTCGATTATCCATAGATCCATATGTTCCTACTTGTAAATCGCACATCAGATCAGCAGCGGTGTCAATATCGCCCTGGTCTTCCTTGATCTTCGCCAGCGTACGAGTAACTCGAGCTCGCTCAACCTCTACAAAAATCTAATCTCTTTCAGCATCCGACCAGCATGACCACATATAATATCATAACGACTAACCTTTCCCTCGGTGACTGTTCGTATATTCTCAATGGTTTCCACCTTCGTTTCCATATCAGGAGCTCCGTCTAAGAATGTGATCACTTCTTGGACCATCTTAGTGATTGCTTGTTTCAATTGACCATGCTTCTTGGACAGCAGCTGGACTTGCTCATTCATCTGCTTCCAATCGCCTATGTCTTTGTAGATGGTAATGATTTTGACAAGAAGTCTTTCCGTGGAAGCAAGGTCAGACGACTTAAAAAAGAGTCAATGCTGTTCCCCACTCTCTCATCCATACATGAACTTACCTGTCGAGTCTGCTTCTCTAGAGCGAGCAGACGTTCAACGGCTCCCTGAATGTCCGTCTAAAACCTATCAGCCGAGAAATCTCACAGTTTACACATGGATGGACATACTTTCAGAAGCTCATCGATCTTAGGCATCTCGACCTCTAGGACATCACTGTAGTCCTTTTCAGGCTTCAAAATTCCATCTGACATTTTGAAGGATATTTACTGAGAATATTCCAGAAGTACCACTTAGGACATAAAAATCTCCGTTAATGAAGCTATTGCCGTGGATCGTTTCATATCAGAATAACCTTGCTTACAGCGCGTAACGCCGCGTTTGGAATTTTATACGATAATAAGCTAGACAACCAGCGATAGATTTCTACCATTAATCGCACTACGCTTCCCCATTTACGTACCCTAACCTAAATCATGCTTTTCGCCCACACTAGCCCACACAGGATGATCTCTGTATCCGTCATTTCACGTTTTATTATTGTCAATTAACAAGATTTGATCCGGACGTTTCAGGATTTGACTAAACTTACTTGGCATCTAGTTATGTCGGATTCCAATGCTCAGCGAAATAGTACTGCATCGCAACCTTCTCATGGTCAGATATCTGCTCCAGTAGGAATCATCATTCCACCACCAGATATTAGAGGTTAGCATCTTCTTTTGCAAACTTTGTGACTGCGAATCGACTGACACAGGGTTATTTAGAAATCATCGAGAAAACTGCCGGATATGTTCACAGGAATGGCCCAGCGGTACGTGTTTTACTCTCTCGAATTCTTGTGAGGAATCTAACGGCAAATAGTTCGAAGCACGCATTAGGGATAGCGAAAAGAATAATACGCGGTTTACCTTTCTGAACCCAGCCGATCCATACTATCCATTCTATGAGTGGCGACTAGACGAACATAGGGAGAACAGAGCCGGATATGGCAATGGACAAACCGATGAAAAGGTTCCGGAAGTGCAGAAAGTTGAAACGCTCCACAGACCTGTCCAATTACCGGCGTTTGAATTCGCAGTCCCTATACCGCCAATCTCTGCACAAGACTTGGATATACTACGGTTAACGGCACTATTTACAGCCAAGAATGGAAAATCGTTCTCTAATATGCTGTCCCAACGAGAAGAGCGAAATTATCAGTTCGATTTTTTGCGGCCTAATCACTCGTTTTACCCATATTTCACAAAGCTAGTCGACCAGTATAGGAAGGTGTTGAATCCCACGAGCTTTCTAAGTGATATATGGAAACAGAATCTTAAGAATAAGTTTAACGTGTTAGAGAAAGCCAAACAGAGGGCTGATTGGCAGAAGCATCAGGAGGTGGAGACGCAAAAAGCTGTTGAAGAAGCTGAGGCCGAGCGAAGTGAGTTTTAATCTTCTTGTCACTGCGAGCTGCGGAGTTTCAACTAACAGTGGCTTTATTTTAGTTGCTTACGCCGAGATTGACTGGCATGATTTCGTCATTGTAGAAACTATTGAATTTACGTCGGCTGATGATGAAGTTGAACTACCGCCTCCCATGTCTTTGTCAGAGCTCGAACATGCTTCTTTAGAGCAGAAACAGATTATGTCGTTATTTAATGACGCCTCTCGCATAGATACTGAGACAGCACCCCCAACAGAAGAGATTTTGGAGACTCCTGCGCAGCCTGCGCCGTCAGCGCCTACCCTAGTTCCGGAAGAATCAGAGGAGGAGCAACGAATTAGAGAACGACAGGAAGGATTAAGAAGACAACGCCAAGCAGAAGCCGCTGCACTGAATCCGGGGTTACAAAATATTAAAGTTTTACCGCAAGGTAGTACCCGACGAAGCAACCATAAAGCGAGTAAAGTCATCATGCAGGAATGTCCACTTTGCCACCAACAGATTCCATCGTCTGAGTTCCAGGAGCACATGCGGATTGAGCAATTGCACCCACGATGGAAAGAAGAAAAGGCGAAGATCGACGCCCGCAATGCCATCTCGAATCTTGCCTTCAGTGATGTTACGACGAACATTAAGAGGCTAGCGAGTGCTCGGAGTGACCTATTTGATTCTGATGGAACGGCATTGACGCCGGAAGAAGCACAACGGCAAAAGAGGCAACAAAAGTAATAATATGTAATGGATATACTGTACAATATTGGCATTTCGCATGTAATTGTAATTTCCAAACTTGTAATATGTGTTTATCTACGTACACGAATGCTATCCCGAGGCAAATCCTAGAACAAATAGGTTGCCAGATCCTTTTGAGCAAAAATGTCTGAAACAATGGACACAACCATGTCGATAGTAGCATGAGATATGTTTGTTAATTCCTATGACACAATTAGACAAAAGTTGAGCATTAAGGATTCGACATAATTACCTTTGCCTCCTTCTTCACTTCCAGACATTTTTGACTTAGTTGTCGAAGTATAGCAATTTCATTACTTGGTATAATATCTGCCGTACGAACCAACAACGCAAAAAGCCAACGAGACATAGCCAGTGACATGCTAGGTGTTATCCATCGTTGAAAATATTTAAAGAGCCTGAAAACATCTTCTTGCTCTAAAACAGATAGTAGCTGCATTGTCGGAGGATGATCTGCTGATTGGATAAATTGTCTCCAAGCGGCTAGACTATCAGGAAGTTCCGAACGAATTATCGTAACCGGGATGGCTTCATACGAGGCTTCCAACAAGGACCGTGAGAACTTATATTGGCTAATAATATAGCGATGCCACTCCTTGGTGATAGGATTTTCAGACACCGGCTGAGGGCTTTGCGAATTTTGGAAATCCGTAGTGGTACATTCTGGGTTTGACATGTTATCTCTGGATGACACAAAACTCGGTCTGGAGTCTGCTTCTCTCCTAATGTCAAGTTAGAGCAAAAGAAACAGCAATGCCATTAACAAACCAACCTAACAAATCTTAAATACGACATGCCGTCTTCTGGGAGTGAGCTCTCGTCATCGTAATTCAACATTATCGAGCCGCTGTCATTGGAAATAGGTAACGCTCCTCTCTGCCCCGTCACCGGATCTAACGGTCCTGCAGTATAGCTTCCTAACCGAATAGTTTTACTTTTTGGCTTGTGTCGATCCTCTTCATCCTCATCGTCCAATTGTCCTACCTCATCTGTCTCGCTCTCATTAGAAGTCATATCCTCTTCCTCGTCGTCAAAATGATCATCCATGTATTCCCTCGCATTGTCGTTCCTATCCGATCCAACAATGGGTGACGAAGAGCGCTTTCTCTTTTTTGATGACATATTTCATGGTGCAAAGAGATAAATTTTACCTCGGAAAAGAAGGGACATGTCGAGTGGGTTCGACTATCTGGTGAAAACTTGGGGACCAGATAGACAGTTGGCGCTGAACGTACAGTAGACCCCCTGAATTATTCGTTAGGGTAGGGTTGGCGTTCTGCGCCTAAATCTTCCGCGCCGGATCATTCTGGTCTCGTGTGGCTCACCTACATACTCGAAAGTCAACATAACGCCATCATTTTGGGCATGCGACCTGTCTCCGCTGTCCCCGAGCCAATTCCTTGTCGGTACGTTGTATTATTACTTTGGTTACTTTTTTCTAATATATATGGTTGTAAGGTACGTGGATAATGTCGAATTCGGCCCCTCTGCTTCCATACTCCTATAATCAGTCGCGTCCTCTCGATGAGATCGCGCTCCCGACGATCAATCGCAAACGCGACTATCCAACGTCCGACTCATATATAGAGCCAGCTAGTACAGATGTAGATGATAGTGACTTTGGAAGTGGCTCTCAGAGTCACCACAGGATCAATGGTTACAAGCGCATGCAACTCACGTCTGATATTGGCAACGATGATGAATGGATGGCGCTACCGTCTTCTCCTCCGAAGGACGAAATAAACCGGTCTTTTATTTCCACTACGAGTACGCGAACTTTCAACGGTTTTTTAGAGCCGCAGTGTCGTATTAGTGTGAGCAGGACCGCATCGGCTCTATCGGGACGGAGCTCTTCCTTCGTGGTGGTCGACCGCCCTTCGGATTGCGCATCGGACCGCATTCGCCTAGCACTAGAGGATGGAATGAGAAAAATAGACCTAGATAGCTTGAATTTGGATTCCATCCCAGATGAGATAGGAGATCTGAGGAATCTCGTGGCGCTGGAGTCCGGCTTCACAGGGCATCAAGATGCTGGACCACTTAGACAGGATGTTGAGATTTACCTATCCAACAACAATATTTCCGAAATTCTCCCATGTTTATTTAGCGTCGAGAACATCACTGTCCTCTCGCTAAGAAACAATCGGCTCTCTGCGATTCCAAATGCGATATACCGATTACGAAATCTTCAAAATTTGTCTTTGGGCGGTAACGAACTACAGTACCTACCTGCACAGATTTTACAGCTAAAGCAGCTGCATGTGCTTACGGTACACCCAAACCCTCTTCGCTTACTACCGGCTAACGTTTCAGTACGTGAGGCGACATCTGATGCTTCGACGTATCTTGCCTTTGCATCAATCCCAGAAATCGAATCGAATTCAGCTACTGCAAGGCTGTCGGAGTTCTGCTTGCGCATTTTGTCGCGATACAGAGCCACAGATAAAGAGGTCAGCAAATGGAACTTACCGAACAACATTTTGGAGCTAGTTAATCTTGCTACTAAAATGAACTCATATAAAAATACATGCGGACAATGTGGAGCGTTTATGGTTAAAGAATTGGCATTCGCATATGAATGGTGGAATGGCGTTGTTGGCATTGACAATTTTGTAATTCGGCGTGACTTTTGTAGCGGTAACTGCATTGAGAAGTGGAATCATGGTTTATGAATTGAATTATTTGAATGAACCCCCTTGTATATTACTTTTTATATCGCGCGATTCTGCTAATCAATATTTTGGCGTCGTTGCATATGGAGACGTATGACTGTGCTTGCCTCGGTCATGTTTATTATGACTACTACTATTTCATGTTTCTGTGATATTTCATTGTCATGAAATTGGTTCGACAATTAGTCGGTTAACGTTTGTAGAATGTTTGTCAGATGACGATGAAGTATGCCGTCTACCCTACCAGCGGGCGCAAGATCACATGACGGCAAAAAATGCTCGTATCAGAATCAATGATTCTCTTCAGTTTCTGAGGTACGCTCATAAGGTTAGGGAGTTGGTATCCGAATCAGTGGAGTATAATAACCGTTACCCGGACTAATGATATTAGTTGCTCCAGTACGATACCGTATTCGGCAAGAGTAGTTCGACTATCAATGAAGAAGCTGTAGTTTTACTAGTGGATTTAGCAATTCTTTGGGTATGCTCGACTGGCGTATTGCGGTCACCGGAGGTTAGCCCAAAATGAGGGAAATCCTTCACCTTTCATTTTCAACAGCAGCAAATCATCTCTCCACTCATTTTTTCAATGCCCAAGAAAGCTATTTCACATACGATGACAAGATAAGTCTAGTTGATCATAATATAACGTTTCGAAGTGGCCTTGCGGCAGACGGAAGCACGGAGACCTTTACTCCTCGGTGCTTGCTCTGGGATTTGAAAGGTATCAACACACCTTAGATTGTTTTTGGTAGATCTGATCTGATCCTCCTACTTCCAGGCGGATATGGATCATTGATGAAATACAACTCACTATACGAAACCGAGGAAGGAAGCTTAACGCCTGCGTATGTGTCTAAAACTTTCTGTGTCACTGTAACCTAACGATGGTAGGAATGTTGTTCGAATTGAAGAACCGCGAGTACCAAAAAGTGCCTACATAGAGTCGTTGGATGAGGTAACCGACTCGACGCAGTTTCAGAAGAGGCCTTCTAATCCGTACTATATAGAATGCAGAACACGTTGCGAGACTAAATCCTTCAACTACATTGTATTGGTCAGACTACTGCAATGTCTTTCACCACCCTCGATCCCTCTTACAGCTTTCCAGTTGGGAATACCATCCTGTAGATGCACCAAGAGGGCGTGCAAGGGGCAGTGGCGGTACAGGTCCGTCAGCTGCGGTACACCATGGATCAGCAGGCAAGGTGAGAGAATTCAAAGGCTACGATGTCGGAGCGAGTGAATTCCATGACCTCGGTAACGCGGACAGTGCTGGCGAACTTGCTCTGGAAACACATTTTAGAGCACTTCTCGAAGAGTGCGATTTACTAGCCGGCATAAACATCATTACAGACGTTGATTCCGCTTGGGGTGGCTTTACAGCTGAAGCATTGAGCGAATTGCGCGACGACTATATTCCCAAAAGCACAGTTCTGGTATGGGGTCTGGAAGACAATGCTACTTTGGACCGGGTATATTTTGCTAGGTTTCGTTCAACATAGTGAAATGGTGTCTAACGATAATACTAGATAAATCAATACTCCAGGATACAAACTTTAGCTGCCCTAACTCCACTGTCAACAGCTTACATCCCTCTATGTCTCAAGCTAGATCCTGCTTCACTATTTAGCTTTTTCTCTGCAGACGTTGGGTTTGATGCAAGCAGTCTATGGCACACTACTGGCTTGCTAAATGCGGCGTTTGAGTCCATAACGCTGCCGACGCGGCTACGGGAGTCCGACTCGAGAGTCTCGATGGATACATTAGCATCTGAGATCACGTCTCTCGGATCACGTAAAATTATCAGTGGCACAGAGCTGGCAGTAGGACACGCGATTCTGCAACTAGGAGGAACAAATAGTGTGAACAATGGGCACCAAGATAGGCTCTCACAGTTAAAGGCTGCAAAGTCCCGACTAGGGCATGCTTTTTCCAAGTTCGGCGTCGTTCGAGACTTCCGAGGCAGCAGTATTGGGAGCATGGAACAGATTTGGGAAGAGTATGCCAAACCTACGGATGTGAAAGATGAAGGTGGATTTGTAGACCGGTATGACCTACTCTCCATGGTCGTTCACCAAATACTGACTGGTGGTTAACTTTTAGGCGACTGATTTCACTCTGCTATCCAACACCAGCCTCATATCCACCCTACTTACCTGAGTCAGGAACTTTGTATTCATCGGTTTATAGCACCTCGCTTACAAGTTATCAGCTGGCTGATATGAGAGACTTCGTCTCTCGGTATGTGCGCGGTGACGATCGAGAAGAACTGAAAGATGAATTGGATACTCTGAGCGCTGAATTCACATTTGGCTGGTCAGACGACAGCTCTGGAGATGACGACGAATGAGTAAAGCAGCATAGGAACCAGGCAAGCGTACTGTAGGATAATATGTTGACAATCAAAATTGATTTATTCAATATCTTAAACGCCTAAAATATACATAGCCTCATAACTTGAACAGTAAAAGTACAAAATATCCATAACGTTGAATAAATAATCTACAAAAAATATTAAGTCTATGCAAAACTATCCACCATTGTTTTACCGACGTCTTAATCTACCTCGCATAGGTGCCAGCTTTCTACCTGGAGGAGGAGTGCCTGATGGAGCAGGCGAAGCAAACATATTTGGCGTGGACGAAGTCATACCATTCGCCGCCAGAGGTGCAGGCGAAGCCTCGGTAGAAGCATTAAACCCAAATACAGCAGCTGGATTAGCTGTACTGGATGCAAAGTTGAACAGAGAAGTTGAAGACTGAGCCGGAGCACTGGGAGCTGTACTGGATCCGAATGTAGGAGCAGCTGCTGAGGCACCACTGGACCCCAAATTTGCTGCTGAGTTTGCAGCGTTGGTAGATCCAGCAGTAAAATTAAAAGATGGTGCACTATTTAGTGTAGTCGTCGGCGCTGACATGCCAGGTATCAAGCTTGCAGAAGATGAGGTCGCGAGAAAGCCACCAAATGACGGTGTGGCAGAAGATGTCGTGGATGAGCCAAACGAAAATGATGGAGCTCCCGTTGCTTGGGTTGTACTTGCCGACGACACTGACTGGCTGAGTGCAGGTGCGGGAGCGGATGTGGCAGCCACATTGCCACCTATAGCAAACGCAGGAAGAGATGGCCCAGAAGACGTTGAAGATGTCGTCGATGCACTTGAAGGAGTACTCGTTTTGCCAATGGAGAATGCCAACGCAGGGGAGCTTCCAGTTCCAGTTCCAGATGTCGATGTCGAGGCTCCTTCTGTAGATCCAGAAAGTGTGGACGACAACGAAAACGTAGGTGCGGCAGATGGCGCAGATGTCAGACCGACTGAAAAACCTGTCGACGGAGCAGATGACACTGGCTCTGAACTGGCAACAATAGATGGTACCGACGTTGCAGAGGATGTAAACGCGGGAGCTGACGCAGGAGCTGACGATCCAGACCCAAACGTTAACCCTGATGACGGAGTAAACGACGAAGTGCTTCTATCCCCTGATGATTCCACACCAAACTGGAATCGAGAAGACGTAGTTGATGTTGACGTGCCCGGATCAGCCTTGGAGTCACCGATGGTCGTTGTAGCGGTTGCTGCTGCTGAGCGTGTTCCTGAACCGGACGAGACAGAAAAGCTAGGTAGAAAGGGAGCGACTGAAGCTGTGTTGTCGTTAGGGGTCGACGTCGGTAAACCGAAAGTGAAGGACGGTGTTCGCAAATTAATTGCATCAGCAGATGTTTTTAAACGACTAGGTTGTGTTGGAACACTTGAAGCACCAAGAGTGAAGCCTGTCTTAGCTCCATTATCGCCAGCAGGCGCCAATACAGGAGCATGCGTGGACGACTTAGCTAACTGCTGCTCCTTTTTCAAAAGCTCCGTCTTCAATTGTCTTTCTTTCTCCTCCAACTCTTTCTGCTTCAGCTCCTGCCGCTTCCGTTCTTCCTCTAGTTCTTTTCGTTGTCGTTCAAACTCAGCCTCTTTCTCTTGTCGTTCTCTCTTGAGACGCTCTTCTCTCTCTTCCTGTTGTTGCTCTCGCTCTTCTCGCTCCAGCTCTAACCGCCGCCTTGCGATATCCGATTCACCGGCGCCGGACTTCCTAGGTGATATATGTAGGTCAGGTCCATCAAGTACCAACCTAGTCCTATAGAATGCGGGACTGCTCCCTAATGTAACGCCATCATGCGCAAACAGTCGCCGTTTCTTAAGGAGTGGCTCTTCAACTTCAATCTCCTTAAGCTCTTCATCGCTGTCTTCGAATTCCGCCGAAAAGAACCCAGGTCTCTTTTTGCGCTCCAGCGTGATATCCGACACATCCAAACGCCTCTTTCTGTCGTTAACAGACTCATGTAGAGCAGTATCCGTCTGTGTAATGCTATCCACGTATAGATGTCTTGAGTTTAACGCGGGAACTTCTGAGAAGCCGGTCGTTGAATTAGAAAACAATGAACTGCAGTCTGACGTTGCCTGCGCCGGCATTCTCCCAGGAAGAGTCACCGAAGCTGTTGACGACTTGCTTGACTTATTCTGGTCATTATCGCCTGCATATGCCGCAGCAGCGACCGCCGCAAATTTGTCACCAGGCCGACGTAATTGAGCGAAATAGGAAGGCGGAGCGTACTTGCGAATGTTGCGTCGACCGGTCTGTAATCTAGAAAGCCTGGATGCAACGCTTCGTGAATTCCAGAGCGCGTCGAGAGAAGATTTGATACCACCACGTCGTTCTTCTGGCGATTCTGTGGCCGGCCGTTTTCGGGGTTTCTGTACTCATTAGATAAACCTTCGTTTGATATGACATGCCAGCCGCAAACAGTTATTTCAATATACCTCATATACTTGCGAGTCAGTATTACTTGGCGGCCCAGAATGTGCAATTTCGTGGTTACTGTTGACAATATGGTTGTTCATATGGGTGCCGCCGTTCGAAATATTGTCTTGATCTCGGTTGCTTCCACTCGCACTCGGGATAGTCGGCGAGATCGTCGCTGATGATTCAACAGAACCTAATTCCCTAGAATATGACACGCTATAGATTAGTTTCTTATATGCTTTTCTTAACGCGCAGGGACTAAATGGGATTAAGTACCTGTTGCCATTCGTAACAATTTGACTCTCTAGTAGCCTTCGTTTCTTCTGCTGCTCTTGTCTCTTCAGGGCCTCTCGATACGCGTTAACTATTGATACCGGATCATCTTTGGACCACTATGATGCTCTTAGATTAGCAATGGCATCGATTTGGCTTGCCGACACTTGTAGCAAACTCACATTGATCCCAGAGAAGTCGAACTTGAAAGTCGACGAATCCGACTGGCCTACTACCATCTGACGAAGATCTTTTTACCTAGCTTCTAAAGATCAAAAAGATATTGTTGACTGCAATACGGAGAATACGATGGATCGCGGATATACAGTCAGGCGGCAATACCCAATTGACACGCTGAATCTCAATTTTTTTTCAAGCTGTGATGTACATAGTGAAATGCACGTTTGCGGATCATCTTAATTTTATATGCTTAGTTACTGCGCAAACGTATTATGCTTCTGCTGCATAGGGTAAGGGTGTTACGAAGTTTGTTTACTACGACCACTTAATTCGACAGTTGAACTCTGTTTGTCGCAAACCCATTGACATTTCATTTAGTCTATCGCGAGCACATTGCTATTACCCACTCCTAAGTCTTGGCTACCTATTCGCCGAGTATTTCTATGGACTTTACTGATCAGCGACCACTTTACGTAATTGCTTGACTAAAAATCAACCAAACAATTTGCTAGTTACATAAGACAGTCAGGTACAGACTGGTCGATGTTAATGATAAGGGAGCACAAGCACTACGTCGTAATGGGTTGGCATGCTATTGATACATAACAATAAAAAGGGGATAACCGTCTCAATATCATCATCAATCAAGTCACTGAGGTGGTAAATTCAGAAAGTACGTAGAAATTATTACGATCGCGAGTAACACATTGCTATGATCGCGGCGGTTGGCCGGCTGAGGGGTGAGAGGTGTGGCGAGCACAATTGAGAAGTTACAGATATGAATTCACAAGGGAAAAATCATGACCAATAGTGTTCTTACACGTCAAATCACAGTGACCGGAAGGGCTGTAGCACTTAGAAAGGATAACGGAGAGCCAATGGAGACGGAGGGCTACAATGTGGGAGTATAGGATATATATAGGAGTTCTTTACTTGGTAGCCACGAACTTTGTCCACCTACCATTTTAGCTGGAACCTTTGATTTAGTGACTCGTAGTCTCAAGCGTGTGTGTCTCGCGGAGAGCGACTCTTAATCATCACTTTATGGCTAATTTCTAAGGACAGGCTTGTGGGAGCGAACTTCAGGTACACAGTATGTGCGGCGCTGACACGCGCGAAATTATTTTGGTCAACTCATAATAGTTGGGAACGCCAGATTGGGACACTCTATGCGCGTTTCTCTGACTGCTCGGTAATCAGTGGTAGCTTTTATTGACGGAATCTTGGGACATAGGAACTGGTTGTAGAGAATGCATAGATGCTCAGGATGTCCTATTAAGCATATAATGATTCAGCTCTCTGAGCTCGATCTAATCGACATCGTCTATCAAAGATTCAATCGCTACAGGTGTGGTCGCTAGTACCAAGTAGACCGCGTAGGCTCGAACAGCTTAGGCTCGAACCGCTGACTCGTCTTCGCGCGCTCTCGTCGCCACGCGGAATCAGTTTTAATCCAGAATAGGGCGTCTGAGATCCCTTCACTCCATGACATTCTTCGTTCTTTTGATTGCTTGTAAACTTAGAACCCCGTGGACGTCTGACAACGAGGCATCAAAAATGCATTTACGTCAGGATTCATGTAGGCATGCCTCAGCAGGCGTTAAAACAGACGAGTCATCTGGTGAGCACGGACGTCGCGCGCGTATCGTCCCAAATGTGGCCCTTTCTTATCGTCAGTGAGACTCGCCTCGCCACGCGCCAAGTTTTTTAAATTGAATTGGTCTTTGGCGTTGACTCGCAGATCCGATTTCACCCCACTGAAAATAGACTTTTAATGTCAAGTAGGATCTAGAAGGATCGTTTTGTCAGCGCAAGATTCTACTGAAACAACTTGGAAGTCGACCACTCTGAACATAGATAAGCATTTATACTAGAACTCATCAGAGTGACTCGACCGATCAACTCGATTGCGGCCCAGAAATGACCAAATGATGCCACGGAACCTCTGCTTCTAACGGCCTTAATGGCCGGTGGTCGTGCTTTTTTAACAATTGCAACCTCATGCGGGAATATGGCAATTATAACATATACTTGTACTCACCAGTGTTTCTAGATTTTCTCAAATTTTTACACGTATTCCCCTGACATCAATGAGTGGCGATATCGCCGGACGTAAATCATACAAGTTTGCCTGGCGGTTTAAACACATCCTAGTTCGAGCGGTAGGTTTCGTTGCAACTGCGCCACTGAGAACGCGGTCTTAATTCGGGACATCAGTATCGAAAGCTGTCCCGAGGTTCTGGCTCAGTGGCTAGAACGATAACGATGGAAGTATAGATACGGGTAGGGAATTATCACCGACATGACAAGACCGGTCAACAGGGCCAGTCTGATTGCCACGCTAATCCATCGGAGGTCCTTGGATAGGGTTCAGCGCTCAATTGTACAGTTACCTACCTGCCGCTGTGTTCGGGCAAACCAGAAGTCCTGCTCATTTATATGTCGGAAAACAAGGATTCAGCATGGCATCATCAGCTTTTCGATTTCGCAATAATGGAGTTT